>QMIH01000230.1:266859-302295 GCA_003987875.1 Clarias batrachus
AATATTYGACGGAGATTAAATAGGGGGGGGGCAATCTGTGGCAGGGGGGCATTTTAGCGCATAACACCGGCCATTCAGAGTGCAGGGTCATGGAGCCCTACTGCAGTGTCTGATTAAAGTACAGAATATTTATGAATCAGGGGGGGGGGCACGTCCACACACACACACAGATTACAGCTTTTATTATTATTSTTATTATTATTGTTTGTGTTCAGTTTCTCAAAGATATTTAGAAGTTTATTTATTTATTTTCTGCAATGTTTTTTTTTTTTCCCAAAAAAATATTTGCTTGTTTTTTCTGGTCAGAGTGTGACAAGATATAGAGAATCTATATATCATGTCAGGTAGTGTTCGCCTTGTTTTTTTCGGACAAACCTCATATAAAACAAATTGACCAAGAAGAAACAGTGAGTGTGCCATGTGACAAACAAAACCAAGCCTATCTCGCTTTAACCTCAATGTTTAGTACTTAAAGTTTACACTGCACATTACCTTTACGTTACTTCTTTTACCTGTTATTGTTGCGCTCACATTTGTATTGAAAACTTTGCAGCATTGCATTACTCAGTATTATGGTACACAAATAAAGCGATCCAGAATTTTTCATTTTTCATAATTTTTAACATTTCTATATTTTATGAAACATGAATAACATTGTTAATTTGAGGTGTAACTGTATATGTATTTATAATGTACTGTTCAGTACAGGGGCAGCACGATGGTGTAGTGGTTAGCACTGACGCCCTGCACCTCCCGGATTAAGTGGTGTAGATGATGAGTGAGTGTTCAGTACAGGAGATTCAGTTTGGTGCGATTGAGATCCAAGTGAAATATAGACTAGCTTTAACCACACACGTGCATAAATGTTTTTATTTTTCTGATGGTCACTCGACTGGAATATCAAAAAAAAAAAAACGCATACATTATATTTAATAAGAAACATTGTACCTTCTCATCCACATTTCTGTGTGTAGAAATATATATATATATATATATTTTAAATTCTCCTTTTCCATAATGGAGTCGTAACCTGGGCACCGACATGAGTGCAGCCCATCCAGTATTGTCCTATAGCATAACACTGTCTTCAAAGGTCATAAACAATTTACAACGATTGAGCAAAAATCCTGCTTCACAATAAAGAGGACTGGTCTACTATGCAAAACAGTGGGTAGAGATAGAGTACTTTATTAATTCCAAAGGGAAATTTTATTTAGCTAAAAATTTGAGGAATCATTGGAAACATAACATTTAAATGTAGGACTCAAGGATCATTAGACATGGACGAAACACAGAACCCTGCACAGTAGTGCTTTTGGGTGCATCTTGCTAGCCTGACAACATCATACATATCATATCTAATTCGATTCGTGTCTGAGTATGTAGGTATGTACATATGTGAGTATGTATCTCGTTCTCAGGACCAAGCCCGGGACTCGGCTCACTGATGAAAATGAGCTGCATTTCTCAAAATGAGCTGCACTTTTAGGTCAAGTGTTCTCGGAAATGTGCGATTTAATTTCATTTTAATTTTGGCACAAGTAAATTCTTATTTCTGTTGGATTTTCAGACCTACCAGTGTATATAACTAAACAGTTTTTCAGCAAGCACAACAGTAAAGACATTATATCTAGTTATTTCTGTATTTTTACCTGAAAAAGCTAGAAAGTTGCCTTCATTTTGCTGCAAAATTTAACAATTCGGGTTTACATCCTATTAAATCTCTGCCTCGTGGGYATTGTGTAAATTTCATTGTCACCCTGACCAGCCTGTTCTGTAAAAGGTACAGAGACAGATTTAAAGTTTGTTATTATTGCATCTTTACGCTTTCTGCATAGGAGAAATTAAATCTCTAAAATGGAGATTTGCTATCACAGAATGCCTGTGTGACATTTTGAGACGTACCTACCACAAGATTTAAAAATGGTGTGCAGCTCACCATACAGGAACAATTATAAAAAAGTGTAACAGCCAGCAAAAAGGAAATTTTGGAGAAACTGAGGCTTCTTTTCCTTTGAGTAGAGGACAAAATGATTATCTATATCATGGGGATGGAAAATTATGTTATTGTTTTGAAAGCCATGGTATTTCTGACACAATTGTCATGCGTCACAGTAGACATCAGCGCTGTTGTATTACATGTCATGTCTGTTCTGAGTCTGGAATGACAAAATGCTTCTTAAACTCACACTCTGAGACATCTACACACCGGGTTGGTAGGTTCAGTATAAATTATTAAAGGCGAGCAAGGGCAGCATTGGTGTGAGTGTCTGCTTGTTTCACGCTGTGAATGTGTTAAAGTGACTTTCACTTCGGTTTAGTCAGCAAAGCTCAACACAACATATTAACTGTTTTGTTGTGCTTTTAGCTCTGGGATATTGTTTAGGGGAGTTCTGCTAAATGTACTCTTTTAGGTCCATGAGTTTTATTTTCTGTTATTTAAATAGATAAATAAAATTGCTGGGGTAAAGTGTCATGGAAAGAGGGGCAGATGTAAGTTTATTTAAACATCAACTGAAGAAAAAGCATGGAATCTATGGCTAAAACAAATAACTCAGGAAAACTCAGAGAACGTAACAGATTATTAATAAAACAGCTGCTTTGTCTTTCATTTGTTTGGCAACTAAGAAGAACACAGACCTTTTAAAAAAAACATAATCAGAACTCAAATGAGAAGACAGAACACAGGGACACAAGAAATGATGCCAAGTTTCACCAAAACACTAAATCGATCCAAAGCAGACGTGTGCACAAGGAGGCAACTCTCAGCACACGATACATATTGTGTAACCAGTTAAAACTTGCTGTGATATTATGTGTAGTGGTTTTATATACATATATCATTT
Organism: Clarias batrachus; assembly: GCA_003987875.1. Classification (NCBI taxonomy): domain Eukaryota; kingdom Metazoa; phylum Chordata; class Actinopteri; order Siluriformes; family Clariidae; genus Clarias; species Clarias batrachus. The sequence continues at coordinate 269,706 of QMIH01000230.1, forward strand.
TCAATATTTGTTTCCCCCTGTTGATTATTAAAAAGCTATTGCATGCATATGGCTATGATACCTTTGTGGTGTGAATGCCAATATATTGCACCCCTTACATAGGTGTTTGTTGGTACCCTTACTTTTAAGAAAGAAAAACCCACATTCATCACTGAAATAACTTGAAACTGACTGAAGTAATAAAAGATAAAAAATTACTGAAAATTAACTGATTAAAATTGGACATTATTTTTGAATTGTGCATTTAAAGCATTTAAAGAAACAAACAAACTAATGAGATTGGCTTGAAAAAATTGAAAAGATTGCAAGTGATTTGACTGGGAACATGTTAAACTGAAGTGTGTCCTGTAATTAGCATCACCGCTGATGTCAAGCTTCTAATCAGTCTGTCTATTTAAAGGGTGAAAAGTAGTCAGTGTGCTGTTTGGTATCAGAAGGACTTTGGTATCCCTCTGTTGAACCACAATTAAAAAGCAATATCTGATTTTCATTAGTGAATTCTTCAATAAATTGATTTATTATTACTTTTGTCAGTTTTAAGTTATTTCAGTGACCATTGTGATTTTTTTTCTTTCTTTAATAGAGTGGCACCAACAGTTTTGTCCCCATGTGAAACTTTGTGGTTTTGCCTCGTATGTGTGCTTCTTCTTATTGTTCTTCATATACCTTTCACTTACTACTATAAAGCACTTTTCAGCCATTATTAGTCTTAAGATGGTGTTGACTAAAATTGTACCACCAATTTTAATGGCAACAAATTAAACTGTCGAATTGTCAATAATGTTATCGCACAAACTGTGAATGCTCTGACATGTCGGTTTACGTGTGTAATGTGCGTAATCTCCTAAGTGTGAGAACATTTTACTATTACCTTGAGTGTAACAGGTAATAGAATTAATAATCACGGACAGTGTGTTGTTCTTAACATTTTACTGCTGCTACTTTGCTTTTTCTTAGTTTTAGATAAATGCTGTATTTATATATAATATCTTGATTGTTAGTTACCAACGGACAAAAACAACCTCAAACAAAATTTACAAGCTGATAGCTAAATTAGTTATTAAGTAAATGGTCCATTTGTAAACAATTAATCAGTTAATAATTTCAATAATTGATAGATTAATCAATTACTAATTTAGTCGTTAGTTGAGCCCCCGTAYGTAACATTTTGGGTTTTATCAGTCCATAAATTTTTAAAAATTTTTTGTAAGGGTGGGCAGATATACTTAAGGGGGGGGGGTCATCAATATGCTTGCGCAACCTGCTCAAGTATACTCTGTGTGTGGAATACACTGTGACTTATATATATATATTACAGTTGTGGCCAAAAGTTTTGAGAATGACACTAATATTAGTTTTCACAAAGTTTGCTGCTAAACTGCTTTTAGATCTTTGTTTCAGTTGTTTCTGTGATGTACTGAAATATAATTACAAGCTCTTCATACGTTTCAAAGGCTTTTATCGACAATTACATGATATTTATGTAAAGAGTCAGTATTTGCAGTGTTGGTGCTTCTTTTTCAGGACCTCTGCAATTCGACTGGGCTGCTCTCAATCAACTTCTGGCCCAAATCCTGACTGATAGCAACCCATTCTTTCATAATCACTTCTTGGAGTTTGTCAGAATTAGTGGGTTTTTGTTTGTCCACCCGCCTCTTGAGGATTGACCACAAGTTCTCAATGGGATTAAGATCTGGGGAGTTCTTGTTGGGGAAATGGCAAATGTCTGCAAAAGAAAAAAAATGGGATTTTTTTATGTTAGGTTGTTTATGATGCCCTAGAAAAGCATGCCCCAAAATGACTGAAGTGATGTGTTTGTCTTTTCCACATTCAGGGTGAGGTGGTGCACTGGTTGGCATGTTCTCTGTATGCAGCTTGTAGAAAAACTTCGACTCCCACTATAGGTAGTGGCATGGTGGAAGGCAATTGTGTCTCGCTCACCAGGATACTGCGGTCTTCCAAACTTAGGTAAGTAAATATTTTGTTTTATATTATTATTCAAAGATCATTATTGGCACTGTTTGATTTCAGATAATAATTTCATACATTTAATGCCTGCCCAGGTTTGAGTACATGTTGCATGATTATATCAAGACTTATTGCTATTATTGACTTTTAAGGATAAACTGTAGAATCGTAACTACAACAGAGATAGAGCATAATTAAAAATATCAGAAAAAAAGAAATATCAGTGATACAAGAAAAAAAAAATTGTGCTAATGTTTGTCTATTTATGATGTATTCATAAAAATATTTCATGACATTTAACTATTTCATGCAATTCAATGTCATAGTGTTCTAGACGTTTGTTGTTATGCAGTGTCATCATGTGACCTCATTATTTGCTCTGTGATTGCTTACATGTGCTCACTTGTTTTAAATTCACAGCCTGATTCAGTTCTTCAGCAAGATGAAGAAATGGGTAGATATGTCAAATCTCTCACAGGATTTCCGAAACCGCATAGGCTGCCTCGAGAGAAATTTTGAAGTGTCGACTGTAATCTTTCGGAAATTCGAACCTATTTTTCTGGACATGTTCCAGAATCATCAAGGCGAACCTCCACGGCAGCCAAGAGGCAGGAAGCATAGGTGAATATTCCTTCTCACTGGTTATTTTCCAGCGCTCCTTCTTCTATGTCCATGGTGACTTCCCCTTAGGCAGTGTATGAAACATAGTTTCGTACCTAGCCCTGGTCAGAGTGATAATTTTAGAATAACAATAAAAAAAACTTTGCAAACGCATACATATGCAAACAAAACAATGTGCAACATAAGGTTGGGGGAGGTTGATTCTGGTATATCTGGTAATTTATAATATAATAGTAATATAATTCATAGTACTATGGTATAGTGTGGGGGGCCTGTCTGTCTGTTGAGTCCTTGATATTGTCTGTGTCCCTCTGGAGAGTCTATTCATAGTCTACTTATTCCTCTTGGTGCCGTCCCTAAACCAGGCAGTGCTATTTTCTGTTAGGATGCTGTTACCGGTGCTGGTGTAATGGTTAATTAGCACCTTTGAGAGCATTTGAAGCATTTTAAAGTCCCTCTTCACCATGGTGAGAATGTAACAGGACCATGAGATAATGGAAGCTATCCACACTCTTCACTGGAGCCTTAATGTATTTTGCAGGGCTGGTAATTCCTCTTCAGCTTCTTGATGGAAGTCCATTATATAATTGATTTTTTTTTTTTACTGATACTGCATTTCCTATCTAATTATATTGTTATCAAAGAACACACTAAGGTTTTTAAATTAGAAGCTAATCTCATACTAAAAGGTAAACTGTTTTGCGGGCTCTGAGCTGCTCTGGCAGAAGCTCGATTACCTTTTGTATTTATGTTTATAACTTGTTACATGTAATAGGAGCTGGTTTGTCAATCTTACTGAACAACCTGCAAAGCAAGGCAACAGTACATCTACAAGCTATTGTGGTACCAGGGCATTTAAAACTTTATAGACAATATTTAAAACCTTAAAATAATTTCTAAAATGTACTGGAAGCCAATGCAAGCATGCCAGAACCGGACTTGTGTCCTCTTTTTTGTGAGTATTGGTCAGGAGTGGAGCAACGGTGTTTTGAACCAACTGTGATCTATTAAGAGAGAATTGAGGGAGGCCAGGATATAAAGCATTAAAATAGTGAAATCAAGAACTAATATAATTTTATTTTATTAAGTAAACTTCCAGTATTTTGACCAGGTGTATTTCATATAGTAAGTGTACTAATATCGTTGTACTAGAATGTCTCATTATACTTGAAAATGTCCAGTACTTCTTGGGAAAACATTGGCCCATTTTCATTTTTATAAAAGTATTCTTTGTAGTATAGGTGTAAGAGTAGTATACTTTGAGAACACAAAACTTTAACTTTTATTTCATACTGCAACTTTTCTGTGAAGTATGCAATAAGTTAACATGTAGGTAGTAGTTATTTATTTTTAGTTTAATTTATGAACTGTGATGTACCGTGTTCTGACAACTTTCTTTTGGAGCCAGCGTCAGAATACAGAATAACCTTCTAGCTTTCAAGCTGTTATGTGCACTAAATAACCACAATTAAAACAGTCCTGCTGTTTTTTTCCCTTTATCCTTTTTTTTTTACATCTATATTAGAATTGCTTCTGATTAAATGCTTGCTGTTGTACTTTCCCTCAGCCATTGTTTACAAGGGTAATACTCATTTTCAATGCATCATGCTCATTTGTATGTGGCACGAGGCCATGAGCAGTGTCAGTTGAACAGCGTCAAGTACTTTTCAAGGACTGTTAATGTAAGTCTTAAAAAAGTGGTACAAGTTCATACATTACAATAGACACAGGCAATACATTTCTTTTAAATAATAATCCTAATGTTTAAAGAGTTCACATGGTTTTGATAGTTATTAAGTTATGAAACATTAACCATCATACCATGGGTGAAACTTGTACCCAGTGGGTTTAAACTAGATTTCAATAATCATGCTCGGGTACTTATTTCCTGTTGAGTAATCAAAGCTGTATCTCATTTTCCATCCTGTAGAATTTTTAGTTAACCACACAATACATGTCTGGCATAGAAAATATTATAAGCCCCATCAACCTTCCATTTCCACTTATCACATTATTGATTATTTCAGTCATGTGGAATGTTTTGAGTTGGTTATATACAGTACTTAAAATTATTATTATTATTATTATTATTATAAAAGACTGACTGTTTCAGAGAGTTTGCTTTTTGGCATACTCCGTGATCACATGATTACTTCTGTTTTGTATTTTGTGGTCTGTTTTCGGTTAGAACTATTTTAATGTTTAATTTAAATTACTTTTTTTTAAATCGTTCTTTTTCCACTTTTTTCCTTTCTTTTAGGCAAATTGTCTGCCACACCAGCGATGTTTTCAAGTTCTGTTGGACCCTCTTTGTGTACACTAAAGGTTAGCACTAGCTTAAATTGCTCTGTGTGTGTCTGTGTGTGTGTGTGTGTGTGTGTGTGTGTGTGTGTGTGTGTGTGTGTGCACCTCTAGAACATTTTTCATTTAATTTCTAATAATAAATGTCAGAGGCATTCAGACAGATTATTGTACTTCAAGTGCACCAGAAAAAAGGTGGTATGAATAATTAAGCATTTTTAATTGAGAGGCTGAACCTCAAGTGGTCACACAGCGTAAAACATTCTCCTGGAATGTATGTCTTTTGGGCTGGTGTCAGGTTGATGAGGCTCATCTTTAACAGTGAATTAGAGAGCGGACATGTGAAATGCCGTTGAAAGTGTTAATGATGTGAATTTTGTGTCTTATAATTTGAAACAAAATGCCTTTGAAAGAAAATTTATTAATTTTTTTAATAAGGACAATGGTTTTTCTGTTTACCGTGACCGTCGAATGAACCCAGTACACTGAATTACATACTTAAGGCTAGAGCTGCAACAACTAATCGATAATTATCGATAATGAAATTTGTTGTCAACGAATGCCGTTATCGATTAGTTGGACTGCTCACGTTACTGAGGAGCGCGACCACAAGATGCACAAATACACAAATATACACACAGATGCACAGTCGCTCGCGAAATGGAGGTTACAGAAGCGTCTGCAGGGAAAAACGTGCGCCTGTGGCGTTATATTCCTGCCATAATTCTGAGCGCGCGTTTGACATTTTGCGAGCAGACCAAGCACTCTATGCGCGTGCAGTGTCTCAACTGCGCGCTCAACATTCTCCATGCACACGCGACTTCTCGATTCTGTGTGCGCTCGGCTCTACCTTCACGCGCAAGCAACATTTATTTTCCTGCGTGCTCGACTTTGTCCAGGGTTAAAAAACTGCCACAAAACCAGCCAATCACAAAGTTCCACACACGACTTCTGATTGGCTGTTCCTTCTCCATCAGCTCGCAATATCTTCAGTTATTGTTAAAATACTGTATTTTGCATACTCAAACTATGCTATTTATTTATTTAATTCATTATTTATTTTTTAGAAAGAGACAAGTCAGCATAAGTAAGTTCATTCAAAAAAGAAATCCCCCATGCACTCCACAACAAGCAGCCGCTATAACAGATGCCATCCAATATAATTAGAGTACAACAATTGCTTTGCTTTTTTATTTATTATTTATATTTTGGATATTTAGAGGAGTTTTACTGTTCAAAAACAAACTTTGTCTTTAATTTAAGGTTTAAAATGTCAAAAGGTTTTTTCATTTTTTTAAAGTTTAGTTTTATACAGTACATAACTAATACCCTAATTTATGGTTTTATATAGTTATAAACAAAACATCAAATTAAAGAAGCGTTTAGTTTTTATCCGATTAATCGGAAAAAAATAATCAACCAACTAATCGATTATCAAAATAATCGTTAGTTGCAGCCCTACTTAAAACACTTAAATTTTGTTGTAAAAATGCAGTGTGTGTGTCTGTTTGTGTATTTATGTTGCCACACATCAGTCTTATACCATTGAGCCCTTTGTTTTTCTGCTGACAAATATTGCCTTCAATAATAGGTGTTAGATTTTAGTATTTTCCTTACAAGTGGTTTTGAACATTCCAGTACAGGGTGTCCCTCCCGTGCTGTTATATTAACGTCCATTCTCCTGGGAAGGTTTTTCTAATGGATTTTAGAATGTGGCTGTGGGGGATTTGCACATTTGGCCACAGGAGCGTTAGTCAGGAATCGATGTTATAGTTGTAATTTCTATTCATCCCAAGGAATCTTGGAAATCCCTGTCTTCATTTGGTTTTATTTTTGTACTGGGATCATTAATCCTTGAAACATTTTTTTCCCCTTAATTTTCAATGAATGTAAGTCGCAATGTCACCGCATACAGGGACATCTTGTTCAGTTGTGTGCTTCTGACATTATGAAACAATTTGCGTAAGACCTAAATATTGGTGTGATGGTTAGGTGTCTACATCTTGAGTCACATGTGTACGAGTGGTCATATCGTAACAGCTCATCACAGAGATACCAGCTGTCCTATGGTCCACAATGCACCTGCTCCAATAGTATTTACAATTGTACAGATTTTATTAAATACGGTTCCATTCAAATGTTTTTTTAAAATGTAGAATTATTAAAAAAATAATTAAAAACAGGTTTGGTATTCTGCTATAGTTTAACCCATTGTTTTTTTTGTCTTACTACAGGCAATTTCCGTATGATTGGAGATGATCTGGTCAACTCGTATCATCTCCTTTTGTGCTGTCTGGACCTGGTCTATTGTAATGCTGTACTCTGTGCCAAAAAGAAAGACCTCATCAATCCATATTTTAAAGGTGATCTTCATGGTCACATAGTTATACTTTATCAATTCAAATCTGGGTTTCTGGTTGAAAATGGACAAGCTGTAGTGACTGACTGAAGTCAAGGCATTTGATTCATAGTTAAATTATTATTAATACATTTTCTCCTTTTTGTTTTTAAAAGCAAATTATAGGATTTCTATGTGAAAATAATTGTAGCACTGATAAAATTTCATAATAAGTTTCCTGGACTGCTTTCAGATCATTTATTACCATCCAGCACCATGAGCAAAATTCAATGCCTTGTTTTAATGTCAATGCAAGTCTTATTATTATATTCTCACTGGCCACGTCGTTAGATACACCTGTTCAATTGCTTCTAAAACCAAATATCTAATCAGCCAATCACAAGGCAGCAACTCAACCTATTTAGGCATATAGACATGGACAAGGCAATCTGCTGAAGTTCAAACTGAGCATCAGAATGGGGGGAAAATTATGATTTAATGCTGACTTTTCAGAAGATTCCTGAATCTTCTGATCTACCCAACCATCTTTAGGGTTTACAGATAATTGTCTGAAGAACAGAAAATATCCACTGAGCAGCAGCTCTCTGGGAGACGATGCCTTGTTGGTTGGAGGAGAACGGCCAGACTGATTCGCGCTAATATAACAGTAACTCAAATAACATCTTGTTACAACTGATGAATGTTGAAGAATATCTCTGATCGCATAACCTGTCTAACCTTGAATCCAATGGGCTACAGCAGCAGAAGACCACTCTGGGTTTGACTCCTGTCAGCTAAGAACAGGAAAATGAGGCTACCGTGCACATGGGCTCACCAAAATTGGACAATAGATGATGTTTTGTCTGGTCTCCTGCGACATGAAAGGGTGGATCCGTCCTGCCTTGTATCAACAGCTTAGACGGGCGGTGGTGCAGTTGTGTGAGGATGTTTTTTTAGGACACCTTAATACCAATTTAGCATTGTTAAAATCCCACCGCCTACCCGAGTTCGAGCTTTTATGACCACACCATAACAAGCCATGTCACAAAGCTAATGTAATCAGCTGGTTTCTTGAAGATAACAATGAGTTTGTGATGTCAATTAGTGTGATGGCGTCCAAACTCACCAGATCTTAATCCAATATTGCACCGTTGGGATTTGGTGCAATGGGGAAATTGAATCATGGAGCAAATCTGCAGCAAGTAGACGATGCTATAATGTCAATATGGACCAACATCTCTAAGACATCTTTATGTTGTGTAAAGCCTTGTAGCAGTGAGGCACTGATTGCTGTGCTCGAACGAGTGCGGTACGAGCCGGGCTGACAGAGGTGGAAGGCAAGGTCACAAAGGCGGTAGCCGGGTTGTGGTGAGACTTCCTCCGGTGCACACTGGCTTTCTGGTCTCCTTTTATAGTCCCGCTTTGATTCCAGGACGGTGAATGAAAATGGTAAGCCGGTCGTGCGGGATTAAGGTACTCCGCTCCTTTTTTAAAAATACCTTGCTGCTGGCCGTGGTGCCGAGCTTGATGCGTGCTAACAGAGTGTGAGGAGCTGATGTTTGTTTGTGTTGTATGTGGAACTGATGTTCGGTCATCTATCACAGTTGCCTTGTTGAATCTATGCCACAATCAGTTATGGCAGTTCTGAAGGCAAAAGGAGGCCTAACCAAGTACTACCAAGGTGTGCCTAAAGAAGTGGTCAGTGTGTGTGTATATTAATAGGTCAGAGGAGATTATTATTTAAGAGAAGAAAACAATTTTGGCCTGTTCCTTCTTTTTGAGGCCTTTTTTTGGTATATTACATAAAGTTTTTGTTGACTGCAACATTGTGTTTGATTCCTTTGCATTGATGTATATCTGATAACACATACCTGTTCTTTCCAGGTTTGCCAACAGACTGCAGGAGCTCAGACGAGGCTCGGTGTGTGCTTGATCATTTGTGTGAACTGCATGATGGTCTAGTTGTTGAGGCAAAAGGGATAAAAGAACACTACTTTAAACCCTACATCAGACGTCTGTTTGAGAAGAAAGTGAGGGGAAAGATTTTTCGTTATTAGTTATAAGTCAAAATGTCTACAAGACTTCAAGATATAATACATTGTCATGTTTTCTTTAGATTCTTAAAGGAAATAAAGACACACGTACTGAGTTGCTGGACACTCCAAACTTCCAGGACAACATGTAAGAAWTTTTTTTTCTCTTTACACAAGCAAGGGCCACAAAGTTCAAAAGGGCAATAAGTAGGGCCTCCAAGTGGCGCAGCCGGAGCTCTGATTAGCCGAGCTCTCTCAGAGGGGAGGGATGAGAGGTACTTGGTGCTCCCACATTAATTACGGCTCTACAGCCAATCAGGGGCGTCTGTGAGCTCACGCAAGCGGACGGAGCGGATAGCGCTGTCCTCCAAGTGTGTTACGCCGCCTCCAACGGTGCGTGAGCGAGCAGTTCGAAAAGAGGCGGTCGGTTGGCGTCACATGGTTACGGCACGTGATAGTCTTCCTAGGCTGAGTGGTAGTTGTAGCCTTAATGTGGGAGCCCCCTAGTGACGGGGAAGAATTGGACACAACTAAATTATGGAGAAAATCGGGGGGGATGGGGGGGGGAGAAGTGAACAGTAGTTTTGATGTCCTAAACACCTTATTGGTGACACAATAGAAACTGGTCACAATAAAGCAAGGGAAAACTGGAAGCAAATGGAAAGCATAATAGTATCTAACAATTCCCGAGTGCACTTTGTCGAACTTACTTAAGTCAGATTCGTTCAGTTCATTTGGTTCGTATCTGTGTAAATTTGTAACTCGAATGTTTGTAATTCAGAGACTTACTGTATATAACTTTTTTTAAAACAAGAAAATGTACAGTATACTGTAGATATGTCACAACTTTACAAAAACACTGGCTGACCGAGGTAGTGCAGAACAGCATCTCCGAAAGTACATGTCGATAGCAGAAGGGGTCCTCTCTGTCTGACAGCAACAGAAAGCTGTGACGTACTGGTGTGTGGATGACATAGCTACAGGGTTTAAGTCCAGTGTAAAACCTTGGAAGGAACGTGGATGACTACATGCAAATCATCCACATCCCCAAAGTGCTTGGCATGTATTTATCTGTTTATACACTGTTTATTAAATCCACTGTAGGGGGAAGTGGAAAGCATTACAGTTACACCTGTCAAGGAATGGCTTAGATTAAGCAGTAAGGTGGTATTAGAAGTTGGTGTGTTGGAAGCAGGGAAAATGAGTAAGAGTAAGAACATGGAACCCAAATTGCGATGGCCCGACAACTAAGTCAAAGCACCTTCAAAATGACCATCACTGTAAAGTCTTGTCTATTTGCAGTGGTCCAAAGAAGGACAATTGGTGAACTGGTGAGAGGGTCCTGGATGCCCAAGGCACCTTGAAGAAAAGTTGGTTGGGGCTGCATAGCTTCAGACTAGTTAAAATATCTATCCTGACCCCTGTTCACTTTAGTGGGATTTTTACATCAGAACCGGACCATGGAGCATGTTGAAGAAGGTGGTCCCCTTTTTATATTAAGCGGTTGTCTGGGTGTGTGCATTCCCTCCTAGGGAAAGGAGGCTTGCCTTCTTACCGTATTGCATTCTGGTGTCATTTCTTCCTCAGTAATGCCTGTCCACATGGCTACATCGAAAAACAAATTGTCATAATTTCTTCCATTGCTTTATTTTCCAGTTCTAATCCTCATGCGCTCATTGTAGATGCTTTTAGAGATTGACCGGGGTCAGCATGGGCACTTTGACCAGTCTGGAGTACGCAGCCTGTCGGAACACACGGAGCAGTGCACCGTGTGTTCCGACACCTTTCTATCATTACCAGTATTTACTGGTACATTTTGTACATTTTGTTGCTACAATTTGTCGCTCTTCTGTGGGACTGGACCAAATTTACTAGAATTGCTTCCTACATGCACCAATGAGCGCTGGGTGACCCAGTCTCTGGTTTACACTGAGGCCACCATACAAATCCTGCTGTTTTAGAGGTGCTCTGACCCAGTTGTCTGTCAATCACAGTCTTTATTCCTTGTCAAAGCCATGCAGATATTTACATTCACTCATGTTTTCTGCTTCCAACATAACAATGTAGTTTATGTTTTCTAAAATTACCTCTGCACTGAGAAAATGAGGCACAAGTTTTGTTTATTAAATAGTACGATTAATTACCCAACGGAAAAGAGAGGACTCCTGTCTAATAATATTGTGAACAGATCCTGCAGATGACAGTTAAATGGAAGAGTAACCGCTATAGACTAACGGAGACTGTTGTCTCAAAGTAGTCCTGAAAATTGTTTATTGCATAGATGAAGATGCACTCACCAAAGTAGAGAGAATGAGGGGGTTCTCCTAATCTCTTACTCTGATAACAAGCTGCTAAGTGGAGAGCCTTGCATCATGTAATGTTCGTCAGAGATACTTACAGGAGAGAAGGTTAAGGGGAAAGTTAGTTATACAACTGGTATTTCTTGAAGATACTGTGCTATGGACCTGGGGCTCCGACTGTAATAATTTACTCAGTGTAATCTGTGACAGTCTGTGGGAGATACTGACATATTTCTATTCATTTGCTCATTCTAATATGGTGAAATGTGTTCTATCTTCAGCTCGTGTATGGCCATGTACCAGATAACATCTAACCGAATATATGTCATTGGTACCATAAGTTTATTTAAAAAGGTCACTTTCTCTTCATTATTTAGTAAAACCAGTCCTAATAATGTCTTCATGTGGGAGCAATTCACAGTTAACCCAATCCTAATGTAGAGTCACAGGAACGTTTGTACAATCTTCAATCAATACATAAAGCCATCTTAACCTTAACCTTAACCTTCTCTCCTGTAAATATCTCACAGTATATAGAAATATTTTATCATGATTATATCTGACATAAAGTTATTTATGTTTAAATGCATAAATTAAACATATATCCTTGTGTTATTGTCTAGCAAAGCCATAAATCGTGAATATGAAGAATATGTCCTGACTGTGGGTGATTTTGATGAGCGGGTGTTTTTGGGCGCTGATGCAAACGAGGAGATTGGCACACCACAGAAAGTCACCCCTAAGCCCCCATCTGGTCAGGTATCAGCCCGAATGCAGGTGGAGAACAACCTTCAGCAGCACTTTGAGAAGGTATGGAATTACAACCCCTTTAAAAAAAATTTTAATCAGATCAGATCATTGTTTAGTGTCACATAGGCTTATGTGATGATAATTTTTCCAGTTTCAAATATGCTAAATTATTTAATAATCCAGAGCCATTATCCCAAAACTCCCAGGAAAAACATGCACTATATCAGCATAGACCCTGTGCACTTAGCTCCCCAGCTTTCTTAAAAAAAGATTCTACTGTGACTTAGATGTTGAGTTATTAAGTGGTGCAGCAGTAATGCACAATGACTGCAAAGGACAAAAAAAAAGCAGATTTTTTCTTGTCCGATGTTCACATAATCCTGTGATATTCATGCAGTTGTGTTGCTTTTAAAATGTAAGGTTAAGAATTGTCAAGCCAAAAAGTGAGCGGTGTGCAGGGTATGTTGATGGTTGTGTTAATTCCTCTGCACAGACACGTTCGCTGGCCCCTTCCACACCACTCACAGGGCGTAGATACCTGAAGGAGAAGGAGCTTCTAATCACACCGGTGTCTTCGGCTACTCAAAGTGTGAGTCGCCTGCAGAGCATGATGTCCGGCCTCTCCAGTGCCCCTACTGCTACACTGCTCCAGATCTTCAAGTAAGTGTCACTATATAACAGCTTTCTAACAATGGCTCACTATACATTTTTTTATTGTTTATTTTATTTTACTTTATTTTTTATTTTTTTAAACAAAACATCTTTTGACCTCAGAAAGCCAGTTGTAGATCTAGATCACTGATGGGGAATACCCCCAAGTCTGTAATTTAATGTGAACATTAATCAAAGCTTTTAACCTGTATCTGAATATACAGGGTGGGCCATTTATACGGATACACCTTAATAAAATGGGAACGGTTGGTGATATTAAGGTCCTGTTTGTGGCAGATTAGTATATGTGAGGGGGCAAACTTTTCAAGATGGGTGTTGACCATGGTGGCCATTTGGAAGTCGGCCATCTTGGATCCAACTTTTGTTTTTTCAATAGGAAGAGGGTCATGTGACACATCAAACCTATTGGGAATTTCACAAGAAAAACAATGGTGTGCTTGGTTTTAACGTAACTTTATTCTTTCATGAGTTATTTACAAGTTTCTGACCACTTATAAAAGACACCATTGTTTTTCTTGTGAAATTCCCAATAAGTTTGATGTGTCACATGACCCTCTTCCTATTGAAAAAACAAAAGTTGGATCCAAGATGGCCGACTTCCAAATGGCCACCATGGTCACCACCCATCTTGAAAAGTTTGGGTCACCACCCATCTTAAAATTCCCATTTTATTAAGGTGTATCCATATAAATGGCCCACCCTGTACAGAGGGGCCCAAAAATATATCCACACTTGTTATCTATGCTCTTTTTAAAAGGTTTTTTATTTTGAGTGAAATCGGTGGATTCTTTTTCCAGAACTAATTATATGGCTAACTGGAACAATGCAGCTTATTTTTAGAAATTTAGCGATAGCCACAGTAACTGCACAATCATACTCAGTACTGGAAAGGAAGCTTATGTGTGTTGTGCGTTTTTGTATTGCTTTTGGTTATATTGATGTGTTCACTTTTCCCTTCTTTAGGTCTTGTTCACGTGACCCCACTGAAACCATTTTAAATCGTGTGAAGAAGCTAGGAGAGACTTTTAAACAGGCCTACACCAAGCAAACAGATGATCTTCAGGGAGCTCATATGGGTTAGAAACCTTTTATAAATTCCGTAGGTTTCACTAAAGTGGCACAATATATAATGCGTAATGTACAGACATTTACATTTTCTACTGCATTCCTGTGCTCCTTAGTATGCGTGCATGCATGTGTACATGCATTTTTTTTAGGTTAAGCCCTGTTTTCTATAACCTTGTTGACATTTTGCCAGTGATTCTAAAACAGATTGGCAGATATAAAATTGGATAGTGGCCAGGTCGCTGTTGCTGACCTAGTAGGAACATCTTGTGATGGTCCCAGGCAAAGAAGACATGACAATATAATTGCCAGAAGTGTGTCCTTTTTTGACAGTTTGTGCATTTAATGACATATGACGGTGATTTTTGAAGGTGTCATTGTTGCTGGCAGCTCATAATGGTTAAAATCCAGTTACATACAGTAATGAGAAAAGGATAGCGATGGATGTATCCTCCTTCAATTACAGGGTTTTATTTGTCAGGGCACAAATAACACCTGTGTGATCTTCACGAACCTGTTTAGCTGAACAAATAATCTCAGGTAGCAACAACAAAAAAAAAAAATACAAATTTCAATACGTAGTAATATTTACCCAAAAAGTGAAACAGCTTTCAGAAACCAGGTAGGTTTAGTACCAGGTAGTACTAAACTTACTTAGTAAGTTTCTTCCAAAATCAGCAAGAGCATACTTGGCATTCAGATGTTAAAGATCAGTTAATGATCAAATCATGTTTCCTGAGGTTATTTGTTTGTTCATAAAACTTTATGAGGACGACACAATTGTCATTCAGGTCTAAGGCTAGATAGCGAACTTCAAGACTTTCGTAACAGCAAATTAACTGCTTACATAATACATAGTATTGAAAAAGGCCTCGCCATTCAGTACCAAATTTTGGTAACGATATACCAGGTACATACTTACCAGGTACACATATACTCAGGATTAAATATCTCATCATCAGTGAGCCATTAATAATGCAGCATGCTGATTACGATGCCCAGAGAAGTGTCTCGCACAAGCTGTATTTTGTGTGGCGTGTCTACAGTGTGTAAAAATGCCTAAGAAATCAAAAGTATGCCTCCATTTTATCAGCTGTAATCATTGTATCAGCAAATAAAGCAATATATCAGCACCAAGACATAATTAATGAAATTTCCTTAATAATATATTACTTAAAATCTCCACCATCAGACTCTGACTGTCCGTGATTTCTGAGGATGGCGATATGACTAGGACTTTAGCAGGTCATCTTTAGACAACCAAAATTTGGCCAACTTGTACATGATTGTTTATTAAATTGATATTTATTTAAGTGTAGTGCTGGTGATTTCAACTAGAAATCCCCATTAACTTTAGATTTTTTTTTTTTTTGGAGTGTAGCTTTACCTTGACCTAGGTAGTGATGTAAAATCTGACCTGTATTCAGTTAGTGGTGTGGAACCACTGATACAGCAGTTATCTGGTAATATGAAGTTTTTCGATTACATTCTGGCTTTTATACATTTTAATTTATTGATGTTGAGGTTTGTATTGGTATGTCAAATTCTTAAACGATACCCAGATGTATTTCGCCCCTGATAAATAAAAACATCACATTAAAGGAGGATGTACTTTTCCATGACTGTATGTAACACTCCACCCATTTCACTAAAACAATGCATATAATGTGTTTATGCATTCAGTTGTTATTGTTTGTCATCGTTGTTTTTATCCCATCTTGGCTGTAGACTTTGCAGAAAACCGTCTGAAGATAGCCGAAATACTGTATTTTAAGATTCTGGAGAACGTTATGGTTCAAGAGCTTAAGAGACTCCAGGGTAAAGATATGACCGTAAGTATTTAATGAAAAGATTAACAACCTTTTTGTTTTTATGCTTTGTTTACATTTTGTTGTTTCGTTGAGAAATAATTCTGACAATAATTAACACCTTAAACACATGCACATACACACTACTACTGCCAAAAAGATATAACCTTTGCTAAATACCTAAACATTTTGTATTCAGTATTTTTGTTTGGTTTAAAAAGATGTCTTTCGTCATCAGGTGCTGCTTGAACAAGATGTGTTTCACTGTTCTCTCTTGGCCTGCTGTCTGGAGGTTGTGCTGTTTGCTTACAGTTCTCAACGAACCTTCCCTTGGATTTTAGAAACCTTCCAGCTTAGACCATTCTACTTTTACAAGGTCAGAGGTCAGAATAAAATATGTATACTGTTAATACTTTTCTGGTCTTGAAAATATTGTCTGCTATAAATGATAATAAGATATAAACCCATTAACTCCTCTTCCTGATGGACCTGTGCCATCACAAACTGGTTAGACATGGGAAGAACTCCTTACTGTCATAATCATGTAATTTGAAATGTAGAAACCAAGCTGACCAGGTTTTTCCCCCTTTTTAACTATGAATTTAATCTTTGCTTGTTTAAGGTATACACAGTCTGGTCAAAAAGTGTCACCATTTGGATTTAAATGACCAAGACTTAAGGGCCTATAAACTACTTATAAAATAATTAAAAGCTGAACTGACGTTGACATGACAGTATCAAGACTTCTTGAGCTACTAGTTTACGTATGGGGGATGGGGGACGTTGTTATTTTTAGTGTTTTAAAAATGAATAAAAGCATGTATTAATAAAGGTTAGATTTAGACATTATTAAACCTTATTAAAAGGAGGGCTGCCTTTGTTTTAAGGTTGCCGTTTAATTTGAAAGCTTGGCTCAATTGACTCTTAAATGTTTTAGCTTTAGACTTCCAGAACAGTTTTTCACAGCTAACATTTTACAATTATTTACTGTAATTCAACATTATTAAGCATTTCATATGAATCTTAATTTAGTGGCCTGCAATTACCCACAATACAACAATTTATACTATTGGCATGAACCAGTGTTATTTGGATATCTTTGTTTGAGTGTAAAACACTGGCAGTATAGTGCCTCAGAGGATTTTAAATCATGTTGAATTGTATGCATATGTATGTAGGTGATCGAGGTGTTCATTCGGTCTGAGGAGGGCCTCTCTAGAGACATGGTGAAGCACTTGAACGTCATAGAGGAACAGGTGCTGGAAAGCAGGGCTTGGACCAAAGATTCAGTGCTGTGGGTGGCATTGGAGAACGCTGATTCAAAAGTCCCTACTGTAGCAGAGGTAAGGAAATGGATTCAATGCATTTTTTGTTGTACGTATAGCGCTTTTAACAAAGGTCAAAGGAGAATTATGGAACTGTTTATGGAATGGGAGAAATTTGATTGAATCAAAATGATCAGTCCCTGATATATTGCATGGGAATCAGAAATTTCCTCATCTACTAGATGAGGTATTAATGATCCGAATGACTGAATTACTTATTCTTCAGTGTTTTTATATATTACATTTAGTATCTCGAGTCATTGGTTTGCTTTAATTATGTAAGATATATTTAAGTTTGTCTGTCTTTTTGATTGTGTGTGTGTCTGTCTAATTATGTCTCCCTGCATCTGTGTTTGCTGAAGGTAAATTTTCCTAGCAGTCTGGATTCGGGCCGCAGCAGTGGTAGCGGGGGCCACGCCCACCTCCCTCTGGTGGCTCTGTCACCCATCATACACCCTCGCCTGCGTGAGGTCCGCACTGGCCTGGGTTCCAGTGCTCGCAAAGGTACGGTACCAGCACCAAACTCAACGATGTATTAATGTAAGTGTGTACAACGTAAAGTACACATAGTGACCTGTATACTTTATTCACACAGGGCTAGATAAATAAAATAAAAAATAGTACAATTTCTTAAAGATTGAATGGAAGTGCCGTATGTACTATGTGTAAGTATTTACAATGTACCATGCTTGGAAATGTGTAATTTGCTATTGTTGTGAAGTAATGGCACATACTAAACGTTTAAGAACCACAAGTTGTTGTTTGCAAAGAAAGGGGTTCTGAGAATTGTGTTGCATAATCGCTTCCATAACAACCACTAATGTCACGGGTTGATGCTATATCAATGTAATTTATACATTTCCAGAAAATGTTCTGTCCAAAGTAATGCAAATTTACTTTGCTTTAATGTTCTTGAAGTTCTTTTAAACAGTTAATGGAAAGCAAAATTATTTGTCTCCCTTTTTTGCTGATCTAAAAATTAATTAGGTCCAAGACTCAAAAACTCCAGTGACTCTTACCTGTTCACTCCTCCCCTGGTGTTTTGTTCCTCTAAGATTAGATCACATTCTCTCAGCTTAGATAAACTCAGCGCTTCTCTTAGTGTAACTTGTTTGATGTCTATTTCATAACCACCATGGGGCATCTCCCTGAGGGCTTACCTTCAATACCCTTATTATAAGAAGACTCCTATAACTATTAAAACAAGGACAGAAATCATAATGGTAAAACATGCTTTACTTTTCTCCTTGGCTTATAACTTATTACGTCTACTAAGAGTGTTACAAGTCACACACTAAATTAATTCGGTGTACTTTCCAAAAGTTTAGGACTCTTAAGTCAACTTAAGAGTAAATTCTAATAATTTTTTAGACCTTTTCAAGACATTTAACTTGAGCAAATCAACAGTGACTATATATCTTTTTAACTCTATCAGTAGTATTGTCTATTGGAATTAGGAGAGTGTCCTGATTGTCGGGAAATCAGTTACTCTACACCTGGTTTCTTTATGTTGGTGTACTTTTTGAAAGACAAGAGAGACCACTTATTAAACTCTGATGTGTTTTATGTTCTCATCTGAAATTGGTTGTTTGTTAGTAGATTATACACTGCGTAGCCACAAAAGTCACACATGTTAGTATTTTTGTTGGACTGCCTTTTGCTACTGTATGATTAGGGTCATGGCATTGTTTCAATAAGCTTATGCAATGGCACAAAATCTTGTATTGATGGTGGGAGAGGTGGAATGCTGCGTGAAGTCTTCTCCAGCACATGCCAAAGATCCTCAATTGAGTTAAGGTTGGATTCTATGGTGGCCAAGATGTTTTAAGATGTTTTCCAACCACGTCTCTTCCTTGAAGATGATGGTTCAGCACTACACTTCTAGGTGTTCATAACCCAATTTCAGTAGTTTCATCTCCATAGTTGTTTTCATGATGTAGGAGAATAATTTGACCCTTCTCAAACAGAGGACCATCTTTGCCATGGCTGTAGGATATGTCTTCTGACATGGTTGTTTAAGAAATGAGAAGCCACTTCTTGAGTTAGGGTTAAATAACTTGTTGCCAGCTGAAACATGTAGTAATGCAGTAATGCAGTAATTATCCAGTGGAACGCCTGTAACTATTCGACAAGTTAAATTCAGATGGTGACCTTTTTTTTTTGGCTGAGCAGTGTTCACTTGATTATAGAAGTTGCTGTGGACCATAGTGCATATATAAAAGCATAGTTTATTCCAAACTGTTTTGGTTGACCCAGTCTCTTGCAGGAGAATTTTCTAACAATGCTATTTTAAATTCCTTTTGTAAGTTGACTCTGGCCCTACAAAAAACAATATTCTGACCAGATATTACAAAATGTTACATCATTTAATATTTATTTTATTCAATGTTTTTCCTTCATGTTTTAGATGCTCCTCCATCTCCCATTTCTCTCCACGACCGCTTCAGTTCTCCAGCGGCAGGCAGTGCCAAAAGGCGTTTGTTTGGTGATGACCCTCAACCTCACTCTCCAGTGAAGCGAATATCTGTTACCCCCGTGAAGTTAATACCCACCACCTCTACAGAAAACAGTCAGAACATGACTGCAGCAACTGTGCTCTCCATGGCTACTACTAGTGGACACCAGCTCAATATTCCTTTGCCAGGTATTCATTAAATACAGAAAGACACACAATTTATAATTATATATTGTAATTTATCATTGAAATTACTATTGCATGGTCAAAAATATTTCATACTGTCTTTTTAACATGTATAATCATTAATGTCTCTATTGCATAATAATTAATTGTTTGATATGGGGATGGTGCACTGCCGGATCATGGGTACAACATTGTATTATTATTATTATTATTATTATATAATCATTTAAAAAAAACATTTTCACCCCAAGATGATAAAAAGTAGCCCATTTGGACAGAAATACAAATTACCTGGTAACCGTCTGGCAAAATGACTTGCAGCTTTTACGTCTTTTGTGTCATTGTTGGTTGGCCCTATGTGCGTCCTACATGAGTACATTGTGTTTTCCCGTGGTAATGGTATTCATGCCGTTCAGCCCAGCTTCCTGTTGCACGTGACCCATAAATTAGAATTTACTGGTCTGGTCCAGTAAGCATGCACAGAGCAGAATGAGGGCATTTAGATATTAAGCCAACTGCAGTTTTGAACGGCAGTCAGTTTATGGATGTGAGTGCATGTCTGAAAAGGACGTCACTTTGAACATACTAATGAGACTTTGATCTCGTGCAAAAAAAAACAACAGTGAAAAGCATTTCAAGAGTTTCTTTAAGAATCAGACTTCCTCAATTGCTGTAGATATGGATCATCTACCATATGCAATGAAAACGTAAAATAATTAATGACAATAATGAAATAACCGTATGAATGACAGAATAAAAAAAGAATATTGTTTTTTAGTGATGAAGAATGAACTGGGAGGTATCACAGTAATCCAGGTACAAGCGAACCAGTTGAACCCCCTCTCCACTCAGGTTCTGCTCACCTCCCCAAACAAAGTCCCTGAGATGCATACACAGTCAACGAACAGACCACGCCGGACAGGATCCCTTGCACTCTTTTTCCGCAAGGTAAGGAAGAGTACAACTCCGTAGTCACCACTTTTAGCTCCTAGCTACTTGCTTTTCTCTGTTGTAGTCAATCAAAATGTGTTTGTATTTAGTTATTTCTCTAATAGCCGTATACCACCTCTGTCATCCCCGTTCTGTCACGGATACTCGAGTGGGTTGTTGTCTTTGGGACTTTCACATATACTTGTGTTATTAGGGATGCACCGATACCATCATCAGTCTTTGTTCATACTGCGGTAACCTATTGGCACTCGCAAAGTGTTTCAATACTTCGGCACTGATATCACTTCACAGCAGGGGTAGGAACTCACTATGCAGCCCCTACACACAGCCCCGCCTTCCGGTGGGTGTCAATGTTGACAACTTTGACGTGAAGATGAGATAGAACTTTAGGGTAAAAAAAAAAGGTCTTTTAGGTAAAAAGAAAAATACATGAAAAGGAACTGTAAGAACAGTAATCTGGTCAGCTTGTGATTTCTCCGCTGTAAGTTTAATGTAAAGTAACCTTTAATGTTTAAGATTAATTTGCTGCACTGTTTCTACTGTACATATATCTGTTTCATTTCGGTATGTCTTGCCAGCCTGGCTTAGCAGCACATCACTTGGTCCGAGAGTGTATTTCCTGCTTGACAGAGACTGTGTTCTGTGACGACAGGAACAAAAATGAAAGACATCTGCACCACACATTATAATTTATTATTATATTACATTTATGTAAATATGTAAATCATTTAATGCTTAAATATAAAAAAAAAATTTAAGAGGGGAAAGGAGCTTGTTTTCAACCCAATAAAATGTATTTTCATTTTTAAATAAAATGATAGGATATCTAATATGCATACTTGCTTTTCCAGTAAGCACAATCGCCTGCAATAATATTACACAAAACGTACTACAAAAGCTGCTTGACTAACATCATTCTACTGCAGGACATATGCTCTCCAGTGTCACCACCGATATTTGTACTAGCAGTGTTAGCCCTGTGTCTCTCACATCAGTTTAACTGCACAGTGGATTGATGAGGATTTTACTCGGCAGCACTCGGTATATCACGTCAATAGGTGGTAAAGCAATAGCATGTGCTTTTACTCTAATATGTTTTGAATGGGACATTTCTGTTCACATTGTGTCTGTCTCATTCGGACACAACGCCATGTGCTGCTATAGTACTTAATATTGGCAAGTACCCAAACTGAAGTACTTGTGCTCATTCTGAAAGAATGTGGTGTCAGTGTTTGCCTATACGTTATAATACAAGTGTAGACAAAGTCCAGTATAATCAAGTATTACTTGCCTGTGGTCTAAACCGTGAGAGTCTTGTTTTTGTACTATAAACATGTATAAAGTTATCTGAATATTGCTTCCGATGGGTGACCGAGATGTAATCGACTTTTGTTTTGTTTTTGTCAAGGTATATCATCTATCAAGTGTGCGTCTCAGAGATCTGTGTCTAAAGCTGGACATCTCTGCAGAGTTAAGGGGCAAAATCTGGACCTGCTTCGAGCAGTCTTTGGTTCACTTCACAGATATGATGAGAGACAGACATCTGGATCAGCTCTTGCTCTGTGCAGTCTACCTGATATCCAAGGCAAGTAGTAGAATTGCTGAACGATGTGAGTGAATGCATCGACTAATTATGTGGTGAAAAAGACACATTCTGGAATACAAGTCTCGTGTCACTATGGACGTAAATGTTTCATTTTGAACAATGACGGTGTTTAACAAGCCGTGTTGACAAGATTTTATAAGAATTTATAAAGAAACTGATGAGGCTTTCTTAATCCTTTTCATAGATCTCAAAAGAGGAACACACTTTTCAAGACATAATGAAATGTTATAGGAGTCAACCTCAAGCAAGCAGCCATGTAAGTACCGTAAATATTTTCATACGCACTCAACTGATAACTGGGTAATAACTGTGTTTTGTGACCATGTGTCCAGATATACCGCAGCGTGCTCCTGAGGAAAAGAGTCCACGAGCAGCAGCCTGATGACAAAATGGAGGTTGATTCACCAACAGACCAAAGTATTGATGCTTCAATAAATTTTGATTTCATTTTGATTTTCATTTGATTCCTAAATAACTAAATAAAAACTGAGATAACATTTACTGAATCCATTTTTTTTTATTCAGCCAATGGCAGGACAGATCAAGGTGCCAAAGCTAAGGCTGACAGCGAATCAGATGAAGACAGGGGTGACCTCATCCAATTCTACAATTCTGTTTATGTTCTAAAGATGCAATCCTTTGCACTGAAATATGCTCATCCATCAGCTGATAGTGGTGTATGTACACTTTCCCTAAAATACATTTTTACAGAAATTCCATTATTTATCTGCATACTTTGAAGCAGTCAAAA
Source organism: Clarias batrachus (assembly GCA_003987875.1). Lineage (NCBI taxonomy): Eukaryota > Metazoa > Chordata > Actinopteri > Siluriformes > Clariidae > Clarias > Clarias batrachus. Next base: position 292,836 of record QMIH01000230.1, read on the forward strand.
GTAAATATAAGAAGTAGCTCTTATTTTATCCTTTCTTCTCTCATACACCCACAGGTAGAAGCGCCGCCGTTATCTCCATTCCCCTCACTGCGAGCTCAGCCTCTCTCCCCACGACGAATATCTCAGAGACACTCCGTCTATCTTTCTCCTCATAAAAATGGTTCCTGCCTCAAACCCAGCTCTGCCTACACGTACAAGTTTACTGGCAGCCCGTCTAAGGTTAGAAGTTTCTTACATGGTTATTGTTTTATGTTCATATGTCATAATATAAATATATGTTGAAACGTATCAATTAGCTGTAACATTAGCGCTACCTAGCATTAACACATTAAAATTGATTGTCAGTTATATTCAAGTGAATTGGTGACAGGATCATGGGCTAGGCTCATCCGTGTCTGCAGGGACCAAAGACAAAGCCGTCTTATCCGATCTCACAGAAAATCCAACGCAGCACAAATTGCCCAAAACGTTAACGCTCTCCTAGATAGAGAGGCACCAGGACACCCAGTGCACCAGATAAGTTGCTTTCCATGATAGGTTCAGCAAGGTACTGGGAAAATTCATCAGGGATTTGGGGTCAGATTGATATGATTACATCACACAGTTGCTGCAAATTTGTTGGCTAAACGAGATCCGGCGAGTGTGGAAGCTATTAAAGTACAGTGAACTCACTGTCATGTTCCAGAAACCAGCTTGAGATGAATTTAGCTTTGTGACATGGCATGTTATTCTGTGGTCGTGAAGAGATGGTCAACGTCATCAACAATACTCGGGTAGTTTGTGGCATTAATCATTTACCAGTTGGTACTAACGGGTCCAACATGTGCTGAGAAAAATATTCCCCACACTATTACATCATCACCACACCAGCCTGAACTGTTAATACACGGCAGGGTTGATCCATGATTTCATGATGTTTATTTCAAGTTCCAACCCTACCAGCTGCATGTTGCAGCAGAAATCGACACTCATCAGACCAGGCAACATTTTTAGAATTTTCTATTGAATCATTTTGGTGAGATCACTTAAAGGCACTAAGCCAGAGCCACAGCATATCTTTAGAGGTGAAGTCCTTGCCTCAACAGTTCATGGCCATGTTGCCTCCAGAATACCGACACACACAAATGCACTGATGATCAGTCACAACTTTAACGCCACTGCCAGTTGATTGATTAGCATTGATTATCAATTATATACTATGTAAACTGCTTACAGCATCATGGACACCCTAGGCTCATGCTCAGATCGATGAAAAGCTGAACTAGCACAAATTGCTGAAAAAGTCAATGCTGGCCATGATAGAAAGCTAGCCCCACCCACAACCTACAGCACCGCGGCTGCCAACGCCCCAGAGGTCTTGTAAAGTCATGCCCCCGAGGGGCCAGAGCAGCCCCGGCTGCTCCAGCACAATATTGGATAGTGTTTACCGTATTAATGTTCTGGATAATCAGTGTATATTTGTTTATTCAACAGTATTATCATTTATTATCTTTTTTTATATATTTCTAGCTTATTATACTGTAGCTTATTGTGTCTTCCTGACTTTCTTAAGGATTTGAGTGACATCAATCGAATGATTCGTCAGGGAAGTGTGAGCAAGAAGAGAGCTTTTACCATGGAAGGAGATGAGACCGAGTCCCCCACCAAACGTTTGAGCCAAGAGAGTGAGGATGTGCTGCTCAAACGCCTTCAAGATGTTGTAACTGAGAGAGCCAATCACTGACCAACGGTGCACATGATGCACGTGTCCCCTATCAGTGATGAACTCCCACAGACCAATTATAATGTGGCATGTCCTTTATAACCAAAGAGAGCAACTCGTAGAGCTATCCAGGGTGCTGAACCAGTGGATCATCAGTGACAGGCTATTATAAAAACGTAAATAGTTGCAAGTACTTTTAAATGGCAAGTCATTTTTAAATGGCAGCACAATACTAATGCATCTCAAAAATATATTGTATATATAAACTTTTTTTCTGAATAATAATAATAAATTTTAAAAAACTAAACCTAATTTTCTAGATTCATTGCATGTAAAGTGAAATATTTCAAGCCTTTTCGTTGTAATTTCTGTGTGAATGATTATGGCTTACAGTTCATGAAAATCAAAAATCCATTATGTTGAAATACTAAGCCACAGATGTATACGACTTTTAATGAAATAGCTTTTTTTTTAATGAAATGAAGAAAAACAACTTTTCCACAATATTCAAATTTTTGAGATGCACTAGTAAGTTAATAAAACAGATTGTTATGATACAGACCCTTTATTCTATCTGCTCCAGTGGTGTCTGAAGAATTGTTTACAGCGCTCTGGTGGTAAGGAAAAGCATATTTTTAAAAATAATTTCTGTATAAATAAATAAATATGGCTTATCTAATTAATGAACTAAGTTTATAATTGGTATGAATGAGTATTGTCCTTTGGGCTATGAACACATGTAAGAGTGTATTGTCTTTGTGTAGTATCTACACATCGATTTATTTTTTATCTTACTGTTTTTTTTTACTTATTCCACTGGTTTGGGGTAATTTGTATTTTGATGTCGCAAACATCGCAAATTGCTTTGGTATATAATGCCACATCAGTCTAACCATGCCTTGGCCTGATCAAAGTCAGTGTTTACATGGTCTTTAATTGTTGTCTCTGTGATCACTCATTTTATTCTTGTATATTGTTGTTTACAATTTTTTTGGAATGTTTTGGTTGTTTAATAGTGGAGATAACTATTTTAAAAACCTCCATTAATTAATTTGGAACATTCTCAGGAACAGTCTTTAATCTTTGGACCTTTAATAATTATAAGGTGAGAATCGAGGCTTATACTTCTGAGGACAGAGCTGTTTGTTTGTTGGAAAACAAATCATGGGGAATGGGGATAATGTTGCTGTAACAGATTGCCATTTGTTATTCAGACTATTGCTTGTGAATGCCTTGTAAATATGCAAGCCAATAAAATATTATTGGTTAAAATGTCTTCTAGTAAAAGTTTGCAAAAGAAATCTCGACACTATGCAAGTAGCATGTTTCAGTGCAGAGACCTGAGATTAGAAACTAGTGCATATAATATTAAAACACATACATAGATACATACATAGCTTCATTGGGTACAGAAAAAAAATGACACCTCTTTAAGATAATGAATTAAATTTTAATTGTAGAGAACTTTTAATAATGGTCATCAGTCATAAAACAGCTTTACAGAATCAAAAGAAAACTATGGAAATGTGTAGGAATCAAAATGAGTTTGTTCCTGATGAGCAAGCAGAGGGCGATGGTGGCAAGGAAACACTCACCGAGATGGCAATAGGAAGAAACCTTAAGAGGAATCAGACTCAATAAACAGATAATGTCTTTAGGTTTATATGGAGTCCAGTTTGTTTTTGGAGGATCAAGTAGGATGTAGGAAAGACGTTGTTGTTTTACAGCCACAGTTTAGTTTTTTCCATCTGTATTTATTCAGGGCAAGTTTTACCATCCAAGTGAAAGATATTCCTGCTTTAATCCCTGCTATCCGTTATCACCCAAATGAGGAAGGGTTTCCTGTCGAGTCTGGTTTCTGGACTCAACAGCTTCTTGTTTCGAAACCGTGACGCTAATAAAAAGCAGTCATATGACAAGATGAAACGTATCTGCAGCAGTCTGAGGTGAAGGTGTGTAAAATACCTGACCTGAGAGCACAGTGCTGCATGCTAAAATCAAAATGTTGTGTAAAGGTGAAGTTATGAACAATTATGTGACGCATGTAATAATCGACTTAAAACAGGGAGTGTATTTGGCTGACCACGGATGAAGTACAAGTCGGCGTAAACAAGATGCAAGATACTCCACCATACAAAATGTTATTGTTGTATTAATACGTTATTCAGAGAGTTCTGCCATATGGAACGACAGACATGTATGTGGAATTAAATCTGAAATAATAACAACACTGATTACATTAAAGCTGATCAGCTTATTTTTAGTTTAACCTTTGAACTATCTCCACAAACTCGGCCTGTATCTAGTATCTAGAGCAGTCTGACTTAACTTTCTTTAGTGATCTTAATTTGATTCAGAGCGCAGACTGTTGATTAATGGTGCAAAGCGTTATAATCTATAACATGCATTTCAGGACCACAAGCTGATACCGAACAGGGCTTTGTGCTCACGGCCCCAGGCCCCAAAGGCGGATACACATGTACTGTCAGAGACAACACGGTCAGAGACAACACTACAATGCAAGTATCGTCTCGATCTTAATCTGAAATGGTCCAAATGAATGTTAATTGAATAAACCAGTAATGTAAATCACACTGGTCATTCAAACAATTTACCCACCTATAAGGAATCTAGTCTGATTGTGCTGAAGAAATACAATGAAGTGACCTGCACAGTTATATCAGTGCATTTGATTTATTGCTGTGTACCGAAACTCTGGAAATAAAATCACGTTAAATGCATTTTCTTGTAAGCCATTTTTTTATTGCACAAGAAAAGATCACATACCATAGTTTTAATAGTGATCGGTCCACAATGGAATACAGGAGCTATCTGAACAAAAAAGAAAAAAAAAGAAACACACACAATCACTGAGGACTTGAAGATCAGGATGAGATTTTTTCCCGCTTTTGCAGCCTTGTACTGCCTTAAACTTGCATTTTTTTCCTACTTACTGAACACTGGCTATAACCAAATCAGCAGTGCTGTTCTACTTCAGAACTTGTGAGCACGCAGAACGGCTGTTTATCAAAGTAAAACAACAAATGCAACAATAAACAAAACACTCTGACTCATTCAAATTCTACGGGTCGAGTACGAGTACAGTGATCGTGAGTACAGCGTGAGTTCAGGGGCTCAGGTGCAAGAAACCTGCTAGTTTATTGATGGCGTGATGAGCGACTGTTGGCGCGACCCTGTGTGCATATGTACTGACGTTTATACTGGCACATAACCCTCAGCTGAGGAGCACGTGGGGTTCAATACTTTGTTTTCTGTATAGGTTGTTCTGGTCAATTACAGTGAAAGAAATGTTTATTCTATATCTGCTCCTGAACAGTGACTGAGTGGGAAACAAAACCAGCACTCAGCTGTCCAGTTGAAGTGTTTACATACAGGTGTAGATGTGAAGCGCTGTATCCTTCACGACGTGTGTAAGGGAGAACACGTTTAGTGAGATGAAATCATAGCGTTTGTGTCAAATGGGTATTATTATGTACACACGCAAAACAATAACAATAATAATTCCACAAATCAAACTATTTGATAAATCAACTGAAACCCTTCCTCAGTGTTCCATAACATAAAATGTAGTCCTCGAGTCCGGACCCTTATATTGCATATTTAAACCATCGGTTTAACTGTACAGAAGTGTTGTTGACCACTAACTGTGTGTGAATTCAATCAAACAAGCAGAGCAAATCAATCAACACAAATAAGCGAGTATATAATCTGCTCATCTGAGGCCTGATGAAATGAAGTGATACACGAACAGATTCATTTGTTTTATTAAGGGAAGTAAAACCAACAGTGATTACTGAAATAACTTCAAAACTGAAAAAAAAAAAAAAAGATATTGGTTTTGTGTTGTGATTCAACAGCAAGAGAGAGAAAAAAATGGCCTGGACAAAAATATTGGCACCCATACTTATTAACCTGATATTTTGTTGCGCGACCTTTTAAGGCAAACAAGCCAAGACCCCGCGTGGTGGATTCACCGCAGCAGCCCGCGGACATCCCCGAGCCTTTCACAGCACGTACACTGATCTTGTCTTTGTATGCTTCATTGTTACTTTCTACGTCTCATCTGTAGAACGTTCATTCTCACAGACGCACTGCGGCTCGACACTATGCGTTTTGGTCAATTCCACTTTCGCTTCTCTATGATTTGCCTTCAAGTCCTCGTGGGATTCCTCCATTACGTCCACTTTGTCTCAGTGAGTAATGGCGCGATGCAACACTGACGCACCTCGACCCTGGTGGGCAACTTGAATCTCTGGGGAAGTTGTCCTTGCCTCTGTAGCTACTGTCCGTGTAACCTTGTTATTCAATGTAACACCAATTTTCCTCTCGTGGCCACGCCCACTGAGACTGGCTACACTTCCAGAGAGAGTGAACTTCTGAATGAGTCGCAGAAATATTAAACTGCCTGGTGATGGTCTAATAACCGTTCCCATGTTTGAGAATGATTTTCCGTCTAATCTCCTTTTCCTCGGTGATGCGCACCGTGAGAGCAAACGGCACGGTGACGACTTTACAAAATGAAACATCCTCATTAAGTGATTGCAACAGTTGCAGACGCCGGTGATGCGAATTACACACCAGACGTTCGTTCATGTCACCATGCTTTTATTGTTTCGAATCTCCTCCAGGAGTACCAAGTCATCTGTCCAGCCCAGTTTCACTCATTCAGCAACGGCCGAGTCTCATTAAATTACTACGGATTATTACTTTCGTCAGTTATTTCACTTGACATTGTGTTTTTTTTTTTTTTAAAGAAATACACAAAATACACGTGTTGTGCTTTACAAAACTGTTTCAGGAGAACAAAAACCTTGGGCCAAAACCCTTGTGTGAGAGGTGATCGTGATGAGAAAGCATAATCAAAAAGTCGAAGCAGAGTTCACAAACTGGGATTTTGCCACTAAAGTACAGAGATTATTTAACGTGTTTGGATTTTGGAAAAAGGATTCAACTTTGGATACCATTTGATGTTCGATACATGATCCGGCAAGTGGAGTTCATTAGTTTACCGTTCCATTAGAAAGAAAAGTGTCCAGTATGATGTAGTGTGTGGAATACTGCAGTCTTTATTAGTGGCTATGATCAGGTGCAACATACAGGCCCCTCTGAAAAGCACCGCAACGATACGTCTTGGGTTTTACACTTAAAATATTTGATGACAAAAAAATGATGGCTGCAAATTTCAGCTTTTATTTCCTGATATTTACATCTGGATGTGTTGAGCTGACCGAACCTGTTTAGTCAAAAATATTGGAACAGCATGTCTGAAACTTTGGGGGGTCAAAACAATAAAAAAACAAGAAAAGGGATTTTATAGCTTGTCACTTTATCACTCAGCACGACAACAATCCACAAGACACTGCCAACTCGAAAAGGACGTCAAGTGGGGGAAGAAGTGTGAGCGTTTTCAGACTGGCATAATCACCAGACCTTTTACCATAAGATAGAAAAAAAAGAAATAAATCCACAGGTACCCGTGAGCCACAAATTTCATTGTTTCTGAAGTGTTTTAACAGTACACAATATCTGCATGACTCCAAAAGGCATTTTTTAAAGTCAATATGTATTAATTAATTAATAAATAGAAAATTATGAATGAATAAAGACAATATTACGAAATTATTTATAATAATTTACTTCAAAAACGATCTGCACCTATACTTTCCTCACTAAAGCAACCAAGGTTGCCATGTATTAAGTTATTTAAAACATCCAGATGTAAATATCAGGAAATCAAAGTTAATCCATCATCTCATATGGGTCTTTTGATAAAGATTAAAAAAAAAAATAAAATAAAATAAAAAAATACAGAACTTGCACCGCTGTTCCAATCATTTCAGAGGGGACTGTATAAATAAATATTTCCTCCATATTTAAAATCGGGGCACAATGATGCTGCAACAATAAATGTTAGGGTTTAACATAAATAATTGAGGAAACCAAATAATACAATTAGACTTAAAATCAATAAGCACAAACTTTACTCAACATTGTGGCCTGTAGGGCACTGCAGCTACATACACACAATTTATGATTGTTGTGATTTCCGTTAGTTTTTATGTAGTGTTGACATAGAAATGTGATTAAGTACTTTAGCATATCTACTTTAGAAATGTCCCTATATAAGTAACAAATGCAGAGCTCCCAGCCAATCAGAAATTTGAAATGTTCTGCGGCCATGATACAGTCTTTAATATAGCAATCAGAACCGATGCACCCACAGAAACCTTTAGCGTAATGACAGCGCTTCCCTTTCCAAAACACAGATACCTTGTCATATACAATTTAAAATGAATAAACAAAGACCATGAGTAAAAATGTTACACGAGCCAATTAAAAATGCGAAATAAGCCAAACGTCTTTTCAACAAACTGGATGAATAAAAGAAATGCCTAATGACATATCAAATGAAATAGCATAATTATATTTGGTGATTGGTACGGGGAAAACGAAGATCAATCAGCTTTCTAGGAAATGACAAGTCAACAAAAACGTAATGCAAAAAAAAAAAAGAAGACTGCGTATAGATGTAAAAATATAATGTTCAGGTTTACAGGGATGAAAACGGTCCTCTGCAGGAGACATGTCCACACAAACAAATGTCTATACAGTAAAACAGAAGAAATTAGAACACATAAGACCGAATACATTTTCAGATAAATATTCACCATAAGGGCCGTGCAAAATGTTCACATCAAAAACAATAAGATGGTGAATACAAGAATGTTGAAAAGTACAACCAACAAAAAAAAAAAAAAAAAAAAAAAAAGAAGAAAAAGAAAAAAAAGACCCTGCTGTGCAATTTGGAGAGAAAAATGTGTGAACAGAAAGTCTTGGGTGTCCAACTAGTGTACAATATGGGTCGGTACAGGAAGTACTAGCACTGATTTACAGGTTCTCCCAATGACGTAATGAYAATAAAAATAGTGTGCTTTTAAACAAAGGTAACAGCAATATACAGCTATATAAATTTACATGTTTAAAAAAAAAATCTTGACAGGTACTACTCTACACTATTTTCAGATGGATCAAGTCAGACAAAAGCACTTAAGCAAGGCCTTCTGCCCCTAGAAACAGATTCTCATCACCTCTGGGCCCTTTTACTCTACATGTCGGACAAAACACAGCAATGATCGCAGTAACAATGAAATGTTCAGTTCATTAATAGTGTTCATATGAATGAGATGTTCAAAACACAATAAATCACCCCATGACTCCACACCTGCACTAAGAGGTAAAAGATTGACTGGGAATCAACACTTGAAATCCTAATGGACCCCAAGGTCAAATCCACGATCCTCTGCGCTTAGCTGAAATTCTTCTCACAGCATAGTCCAATCTCTGGTGTGTTAGAACCAAAGGTTTTATTTCAAAATGACAAAAAGGGGGCGGGGGGGGGATTTATTCCATCTTCACGTCTCCCAAATGACCGTCTGTTATAAATGTAATGTTTTCCATTTGACATATTCATAAACGCAAGAGTAACAGCAACAATTCTGCTAATAGTCCACCTACGTGGAGTGTGATTCGAATACAAACATGAAACGTTCACAAGGATTCCTATGAATAATCTAATCAAATGATTTCGTAAGCAAAGGAGTGTGATTTTCTATGACCCTGTAAGCACCATAAATTAAAGACAAGACTGTCATGTCATTTCACAACACCTGTCATCAACTGCAGTTATTTTCCCTTTAAATCGGGAACTGTGAATGGATTGCATCCAATAGGAAAAAA
>QMIH01000230.1:302465-349994 GCA_003987875.1 Clarias batrachus
GACCTCAGGACCTATTTCCATGATGCAAGAGTGACGTCTTCACATTCAAAGTGATGTTTATTTGATATTCTTTTGGTACTGAAATGCAAGTGTGTGCATGCTATTACTGTATGGTAATTTCAGCAAACTCTTGGAAAGGAGTGTGTCAGAGAATTTACATGGTTTAATTATGTAGCAGACCTAAAAACATTAAGAAGTTCATAATCAAATTTCTTTACACAAACTTTTAGCATCACAACACATAAAGATACTGTTGCTCACTGGAGAGCAGAGTTTACTGTACATCCTGTGTTACATCCAAGCCGCCTCCTTTTGGCACAGGCATGCTGCACTCTATTGTTTTTTCTACATCTCGGTTTATTTCCTCTACTGCTTTGGCTGCGTTAACCACGGATGGAGCGTCACTAGCATCGTTATTTAGAACATTACCGGGGTCCACAACTGGGAAAGGTTTTTCCAGCCTACCCTCTTTATGCTTACACTCCAGTGTCTCTTTATCCCTCATCCCGGGCATCTCCCCATCCTGTGCCTCCAATGAACCAGCGTCTTCCTCCACCCTTCCTTCATCCCGAACTTTCTTTTTCTTCTGCTTAGCGATGCCAGTGCTATCTGCTGCTGATGGAAGTGCCAAAATACTGCCATGTGGCAGGAACATGTGAGGATACAGTAATCCATGAGGCATTCCTGGGATCAAAAAGGGATTGAAGGTCAAATGACTCCCGCTGCTAGTAATGCTCGCGGAACTGCTAGTAACCGTGGGGCTGGGACAAGCAGGTGACATTTTTTTCTCGTTCCCTCCTAGAGTTCTTTCATCTGTGCTCTGTCTCTCAGTACTAGGCTCAGGACTAGCTCTCTCTTTAGAAGCTGCAGGGCTAGGGATTAAGGCCACAGCGGCAGAGGATATGGAGGTCACTGTTGCCGTACTGGACGAGCTGGCAGCCGTGGTTACAGTGGAGGCTGTAGCGGATAGTGACTGGTTTATCATTCCGCTTATATGAGTGCCGTACATGGGTGGTTGCACTGCAGACATACTATGTAGCATCATGGGTAGCATACTCAGGCCGTTCTTAGCTTCTTCTCCCGACAGGGCTGTACCCAGACCATGAGGGAAGCCCATGAGCCCGCTTATGGGAATGCCAGGGACATTGCGAAGGTTGGGTAAGTTAACCATGTCCATGCCAATGAGCCCATCATTCATGAAGAGTGGTCCGATGCCAGCAGGAAGCTCAGGAGCTTTTGGCATCTCACTTCGGGGTCTTCTGCCTCGACGACGTGTGCTAGGATCTCGATTCACTGGCTCAGTGAGAATCCGGGTGAACTTTCCTTCCGGGAGGAAACCCTTAACGCAAACAAACAAACAAACAAAGAAAAAGAATCATTTTTTTTTTTTACTTTTTAGAACATACATAAGCTAGATACTGAAATTAATCCAGCAGGAACTTGTTACGAAATAAATGTTTATGATAACAGAAACAATCTGACACTCTTTGGGAAGTTTTGACAGAAAATAGTAGAGTCTCATTATATGTATGTTAGAGCTACAACACACCCCAAGCTCATACCCAGCCACTACCCCGCCCCCTCTCGCACCTCCCTTCATGGTCTTAGAAAGAGCAGCTCTGAAAGCTAGCAGTCACATAAAAATGCTATTGGTCAGGCTCTATTTTAAATCCAGGCTATTCACAACATTTAAACAAACAAAACATTTCCCAATCAAGTAATGTGAAGGAAATTTTGAGAAAAAATAGATATAACAAAATGCAATCTGCAAGACTCACTGAATGCTTTACCACATCTGCCCAGTCAGGAGCCACAAAGTATTCTAAGTTTGCATCTAGCCACTGAGAGAGCTCCTTAATGGCTGGGGCCATTGCACCACCCAGCTAAGAGAGAAATTAAAGCATCAAAAATCAGTGTCATCTCACACTGTTTATATAATTTGCAATTAGGGAAAATATTAGAAAAGGGCATATTTGTACAGTTCTTACTCTGCGACCTGTGTTCCTGTGCACTACTGGGACTCTTTCCTCCCCAGTCAGGGAATTCACATCCAACTTGGTAGGGTCTTTACAACGATGCCTCCTCTGCTTTGGACGTTCAGCAAAACTGTGCAACAAGCTTGCAGTCTGAGAGTTACAGATGATGAAGGAATTAGAAAAAGAATGATTTTAATTACTGTGCTTTCTTGCTTGGCCAAACAACTCAACCTACATATAATCTGAGCTGTGTGTTACTGTGTGTAAAATGTTAATTTAATGTAACAATTGAAAATGCTAACAGTAAATGCTAGTATGGCTCACATTACATAAGTTACATGAACTGTTTGATGTTTTGTAAATCCAAATAAAAGATTATTAGTAACTGCATCTAAAAAGAACTCTTAGATGCAGGTCATACCATGATTTATTTTTTGAAGTTTTTGTAATTCAATCCAAAAAGTGAAACTCTAAAATACAAAAGATACAGACATAACATTATGACCACTGACCGGTAAAGTGAATAACATTGATCATCTTATTAGAACAGGCACCAAGTGAATATTTGGTCCCTGATGTTTTAATGTTTGGGAGCAGAAAAAGAAATGGGCAAGCTTAAGGATTTGAGCGACTTTAACAAGGGCCAACTTGTGATGGTTAGATGACGGAGTCATAACACTTCCAGAACTGCAGCTCTCGTCATGTTCCCGGTCTGTAGTTATCACAACCTACCTTGGTCCAAGAAAAGAAAAGAAAAAAAAAAAAGTAAACCAGCACCAGGGTTATGAGCGGCCAAGATGCACATGTGTGGCGTGAAGGCTGATCCAACAGAAGAGCTACTGTAGCTCAAATAGCTGAAGAACTTCATGCTGATTCCAATAGAAGCTGTCAGAACGCAGCGCATAGCGGTTTGTTGACACGTGTCCAGAGCCCACACAGGGCACGTGAGCATCGGAACTGGACCACAGAACAATGGAACAAGATGGTTTTGTTGTTAACATTATGGGATAGGTTAGTCAGTGTGCATCACTTACCTGGGGAAGATAATATGGTACAAGGATGCAATATGAGATGGAGTAAAACAGAGGAGGAAGAGTGATTCCTTGGGCGCTGTTCTACTGGGAAACCTTGGGTCCTACTATTCATGTAGATGTTACATTAGCACTTCATGCTTCATGTTAATTGATTTATTTCACGCCTTTCTTTTTGTTTTAATTTCTATGATTATGGCTTGGACCTCATGAAAATCAAAAATCCATTTTCTTGAAATATTATTTCAAATCTGAGTACATTACTATTCATACAGTAGAAATATTGGGGGTCATGTCAGAGCCTTGTTCAGTACACGCAACCACCATCATGGGGAAGGCTGCTGACATGGCCGCTGTCTGTAAGATGATCATCGACAGCCTCCACAGAGGGTCATCACTGAAAGGGCTGGCTGTTTGCAAAGTCCTGTATCAAGGCATATTTGTAAAGTTGGAAAGCAAAAGGAGGGAAGCAAAAGGTGCACAAGCAGCAGGGATGAACACAGCCTTAAAGAGATTGCCAAGACTGAGGAACTTGGGAGAGCTTCACAATGAGTAAAGTGTGGCTAAGAGCATCAGCCAATTTTCTGAAGCTGTATCAAGCCACTAAGGAACCAGAGACAAAGTCAAAAGCTTCTTACCTGAGCTAAGGAAGAAAATAACCAAAACCTGAGTGCATAAATAAACATACTTTTCAGAAGTTGGATATTTCTATATTGTAAATACCTCTTTGCCTGATCTTAGGAACTATTATAATATTTTCAGATACTTGATTATTTTCATGAGCTGTAATCATAAAAATTTAAACAATAACAAGAAAAAAGGCCTGAAATATTTTCAGAATTGATGTGTAATGGATCAAGAGAGTTTCACTTTTTAAATTAAATTACCAAAAAAAAAAAAAAAAGATCTTCCTCAAAATGCTATTTTTTAGGTGCACTATATACAGTATTATTTACTGCCAAGGCCAATTCTATAGATCAAAAGATGAATGAGATAAATCAGAGTTTCAGCTTTTTCTTCCGTTAAATTCCTCTCTTATGAGGTCAAATGTTGTGCTCAGTTGGGTTTGGTCTTGTGATTGATTAGCCAGTCTATAAAATCTTGACTTAATGATGAAGTTCCTCCTAATCTTAATGAATGCATTTCTCTGTACATGTGCAGACAGAACATTCCAGTAGACTTCGGTATTAATTCTTCCACTACCATCATGCGTTTTATCATCGATAAAGATTAGCGAGCATGTCCCAGAAGCCTCACGCAAGCCGAACTATTGTTTTGGGGTTTTCTTATTAACTGTTGTTGTTTTACTTAGCGGACCTGTTTATCTGGTTGGTGATTTATGTCTTTTTCAGAACATCACAAATTATTGCATTGACTGTGCCCAATGAGAATAATTTTTTCCTTATGTCTGGGTAACTATTTTTTTAAGAATAAATTTAGTCTTCACAGTCAAAACCCAGTGCTCAAAAGGTAGACAATCAGAGTCAAGTATTCAAAGAAACAAGTAAACTGGACGCATATGTGCAAAAAGAAAGACCTGTAATTCACTCTTCCAGATATTTCCATTCACACCAAAATAAGGGGAAACAAACAAAAGGTCACATGCTTTAAGTTAACACATCTAGATGTAAACATCAGGAAAAAAAATCTGATCCCGTGTTTCATATTCACATTTTGCTCGCAAACAAAATCTACTCCAGTGCATAGCAAATACACACATCTCGCCATTCCAATACTTCTGGAGGGAACTAGGATTAAATGTTATGCAACCTCTCAATGCCCTGCATATTTTCCAATTCTGTGAAATTCTTTGCCACTGTGCCTCCCATATTGTTGTGTGTATAAAATCGTAAATACTATGGCAGATGCTGACACTTCTTTAACAAGTGACTTGTAATTTCTTTCTGCTAGATAGATCGTTCCACTTGAAAGTACAAGTGGAAAAATAATTCCTTAGCACCTTGATGGGCAGTTCAGTCCTTCAGATATCCAAGGTGGTAATGACACTGGCAGGCCTTCTTAACCACAGTGTTAATGTGATGGGACCAGGTCCTCAGTGATGTAAATACCAAAATAAACTGTCCACTCTCTCCACTGAGGCCCTGTTGATTTTAAGRGGCTGATGTGTAATTCCTGTCCTGGTTTGTGCCAAAGTGCACTATCCGTGTACTTCTTGTGCCATATTCTCCGTTTCAGGCAGTACAGTGTCTTGTGTGGTAAAAGCAAATTATTTTTTATTTTTATGGAGCAAATCGGCACCTAGGTGTTGTGATATCGTATCAGTTGGTCTCTGGTGATTCCCATCCCTAATTTTTAGTCTGAAGTTATCACATTTAAAGTGCATCTCAGTAATAAAATATTCACCTTGCCATTGTTATCACTATGACTGGATTACTGTCTGAACACACAGAACTCAATCAGATGACTGAATGCTAAGCATTAATGTTCCATGATAATCTAGATAATGTAGCTCGACTTAAATGAAAATTTTCTAGCACAGCACTCAGTATTTCAAACAGTATGCAATGAGGGTGTCCTAAATAAAATTTTTGCAAAAGCAACTTTACAGAATCCAAAAAATATGGAAAATGAGGTTGAAAAGTGTGAGGAAAATGTATAAATCAATCATCAGATTGTCCCGGGATCGAGGAAAAACTGTGTAAGATGGCAATACGAAGAATCCTTGAGAGAAATCTCACGGTTTGCCTCAATGGGCAAAAAAAAAAAAAAGACATTTTTTCCAATGTTTTGGGGATGGATGTGATGGGAATGACACTGGGTGGACCTGATAGGCCCATGGCTGGATTGCCGATGGACATTTCACACTAGTTCAACTGAAGCGTGAATAAGGGATGATAAATAAATGAGCTGGTATTACTGAGAGTGAATTGGTTGGACCATTTTGAGTGGGATGCGGGTGGAAAATGAAATCTACAACTTACTGCCAGATTCTGGAGGCCACCTTTCTAAAGCAGTGGTACCAGAAAAACATCAATCAAATGGTCCATGATACTGATGTAAGACAATGCTTCATCCCATGCATCCAAGTACACTAGACAATGGTTAGCCAGCAAAGACGCCAAAGGTGGTAAAATGGTGATTTGGCCCCTTTGTTCACATGATTTTAACCCAATTGAAAACTTATGGACCAAGTAAACGAGTACATGTGTGAACAGCCTGTGGTCATCTCTTTTGGTTGCTTGGTCCCAAGCTAAAATTGGGAATGGTCACATTAAATAGGGGCTACAACGGCAAATGTATTTTCAAGGGTAAAATTTTTTGGCTTGATGTTGAACTACTGCATTTGTTATTTTTTCATCATTATTTTTTTGTCATGTAAAAATGACTTTTTTGTTGTTGGGTTTTAAACTAAAGTTATAAACTTTTGGATAAATCATGATATTGCCCTTTTGTAAAATAAAAAGCTTTATTTTTCTTTAAAAAATATACTTTAAAATAAACTGCAATAAAACTACCTTATTTTTATTAAATACCTTTCTTAAGCATCCTGACCTTGACCCGTCAGCTCTCCAACTATCGGCCAATAACACATCTCACAGAAAGAGGTATAGCTCAAAAGTTAGCTCACACCCATATAGGAATAAGAACGTGTCAGTCAGGATTTAGATCTCCTCACACCACAGAGACAGCGCAAATTTTAGTGGTAAATTATGTACTTTATGATTATACTAACCAATTTCTGCTTCATAACAGTAAAAGATCTTGGTGTGATAATTGATCCCAGTCTTTCATTTGAAGCTCATGTGGCTCATTTTTAAAACAGTCTTTTTTAACCTCAGAAATATCACTAAGATAAGAAATATAATCTCACTACATGATGCAGCAAAACTATTTCATGCTTTTATTACCTCTAGGTTGGATTATGCTAGCATCTTACTATCTGCATATGTCCCACTAGGTGAATAAACAAACTCCAGTTAGTCCTGAATGCAGCCAGAGTCATTACAGGATCCAGACTACATGAGCACATCACCCCTATCTTATCCACACTGAATGATAATCTATAGGATAAGGCTCCCCCGAGTTTGTCAAAAGCTGCAGGCTACTTTTTTGCTAAGTCATGCAATGAGATCTACAGTAGGAGGCAGAGGTTTTCCTTGTAAAGTTCCACACTTATAGAAAGACTTTCTAAGTGACTCTGTGTCGTCGGGCTGGAGAGGTGTATGGGACACCGACTCGGTGTTTAAGTAAAGGCTTATAATTTATTTAGTGAAATGTTTTGTGTAGGGGCGGATGTGGGGGACTCATGGGCATAGAGTTTTGTGGTGAACTGGTCTGTTTGGATGTTGTCTTCCGCACTCTCATGAGTTCAGGTTTGTTGACAAACTGACAGGTTGATTTACTTCCCAGGGAGCCCTCATGTCTGTGTTTTCTTCTGGTTCTCCCTTTTAGCTGTTGTCATGTTAGTTCCTGTGCAAAAACTATGCATTAACTTTAACCAATATGTGACTGTGAGCATACCCAACTGCTCTCTCTCTCTCTCTCTCTCTCTCCGTCTACCCCCTCCCCGTTTCCCTGTAACACAGTCAACCCCCCCATCAGACCTGCTTGATTCCTCCTGATGCTCTGCTTCTCTCTCATCGCATGGAAACCACTCATTAATGCTGAAGATGGCCTCCTGTGGTCTGCATGGGGATGCATGTGATAATCGACAGTCCCACTTATCATTAATAAAGAGTGATTTGGATTGCTTCTCTGTGTACAGTTATTCTGTGATGGCGTACGACTGTAATAGCTTACACAGTTTTGGGACTGAAATTGCCACAAACAGTTTTGTATTCAAGTCCTCATTAGTGAACTGCTGGAAACTGCAATAACGTAATTAAAACACATTTCCTGTTACATAATTAAAATTTTTGACCATATAGCACACAGCGATAGAGGAGGTTTAATCTGTAGGTAGGCCTTCTAATGATTATCAGGGATCAGGCCTACCATAACCGTGTCTTCAGTAAACTTTATGATGAATGTCGAGTTGGACATGGCTAGCCAGTTATAGGTGTGCATTAAAATGCTGTTTAAGTACTGCAGGGGGCTCATTAGACAACCCTTGGGGGCTTCGGTACTGAGGGTGAGCGATGGTGAGGCAATGTCCACCCTTACTACTTTTGGTCTGCCAGTCAGAAAAATGAAGCTCCATTGCTACAGGATTGGGCTAAGCCCCAGCTTTGTGGCAAGTATGGAGGGAATTACAGTATTAAATACTGAACAGTAATAAGTTGGGAACAAACAGCATTTTACCATACATAGACTGCGTTTGATACCCAGGGTGTCATACTAGTGAAGAGGTGATGGAGGCTCTCACCTACCTTTTAAGATCTTCATCAAAGATTATGTCAGAGTTACAGGGCCATAGTCATTGAGGCAATCAACTTGGTATTTCTTCAGGACAAGAATGAATAGATCCCAGATTTTCGTGACCAAGAGCTCTGAAGAATTTCTATTTGGGACACTACTGCAAAAAAATTGGGAATGTTGGAAAAGCCTCTGTGACTGGAGAAATTAAAGGAGTATGTAGGCCTAGAAGTAACATGTGTGTTATTTCAGACGATCTGCTTGAGGCCATGGTTATGTTCCAAGAAAAGGGAGGAATGCTTGCTTCAGTTCAGGTCAGCATCAGTAGAGGTCCAGTTTTTTTGAAGCAGGAAATCAGTGGCTAAAGCTCTTTAACGGTCCCTTCTTTACACGCCTTTTGTGGTTTTCATTGGCAACATATTAAAATCCAGCCAAGAGTTATAGAGGTGTCCAGTATGTGGAGCTAGAAGTAACATCCACGTTATTTCCGAAGCTCTCCATGTACTAGACACTCTCTCCTCATCCAAGCTGTGGGCAGTGACCAAAATAGCAGAATAACAGAAGCCTCAACCCTTCTGCAGGGTTGCTGGGCTTACTCTCCATAAAAAATGTACAAAGCTGATGATCTCTGAGAGCTTAAGAGTACACTGAAGGGTACCTTGATAGGATGCCCTCGGTCAGATATTAGAAGACTTTACCAGTTAGCTTGTGAACTGACGGGGATCACCCAGAGAATTTGAGGCCGGGGCTGAAAAAATCTGGGCAAACTTTTTAWGCCTGTTACAATCATGAATCCACAAGGATAAGTAGAAGGAAATGAAAGATTGGCTAGATTAAATTGTCTTAAAAATAATGACATACAGGTATGTAATATGCATCTAGGGAGATTTTCAAGGTTAAATTTTAAATTGCTCATATTAAAATCCTAAAACAGAGTTGAAAAAGTGCCACTCACGATGTACAGTATTTGTGAACTGCATTATAAAATTCTCAGGTTACGTAGGATTAATACAATGTTAGTGTGTTTTAGGTTAAATCATCCTTTCAATAGCTTTTATCGTTGCCTCACTTTAAGAATCCAGCAAATTTATACATTCCTAAAAATTTCGACTAACCGTTGCAAAAGCAGGAAGCTCCATTCTGTAGCTTGAGTTCTGTCTGAGGCATTCCATCAGTCCTTTACTGGCTGCCTCTCTGTCAACATTTGTGGTCAGTGACTCTGAGGAAGAGGTGACATTAGGGGAATGGGCAGGGCAGTCAGGCTGAGAGGAGGTGGAGGACACAATGGGGTGGTTGACGGTCTCTGGCTGACCCTTAAAAAAAAAAAAACCACAAGAATTAGTTGGCTAATTAATTACCTACTGAAACTATACTGCTTTATATATGCAAAGGTCTTGGAAACATCCAAACAAAAGCCATATGCAATGATGCTTTTGAAAACATTTCATGTCATGTAATATGTCGCTTGTTTACAGATATTCTTCTGTAATATTATTTATTCATTAATTGTAGTGCATCTTTTTAGGGAATGGTCTTGTACATAATAATGCAGACATAATAAACTTGTATAATAGGACTTTTGCACAGTACTGTATACACACACACACACACACACACACTGTTCTTTAGCTTCTAAAAAATTCAGTTCTGTTCTAAATAGCATAGAACCACAATGGAAAAAAAAAGGAAATTCCAACCTTTAATTCAAGTGCATTTATTCAGTGGAAAAAAAATCCCACATTAAGAAATAATTCTTTTACATCAAATCATGGGTGCCACAATTATTAGCACCTCTGATGTTTAATACTTTGTACAACCCCCTTTTGCCAACAAAACAGCACCTAATCTTCTCCTATAACGTTTCACAAGATTAGAGAACACAGAAAGAGGGATCTTGGACCATTCCTCTTTGCACAATGTCTCTAAATCATCCAGTGACCCGACTCCTCTCCTCTGCACTCTCCTCCTTCAGCTCACTCCACAGGTTCTCAATGGGGTTGAGGTCTGGGGACTGAGATGGCCATGGGAGGAGCTTGATTCTTTGTGTGGTGAACCATTTCTGTGTAGATTTGGGGACATGTTGTGGGTCATTATCTTGCTGAAAGACCCAGTGACGACCCATCTCAAAATCTGGAGGCCACCAGATTTTGCTTTAAAATGTCCTGGTATTTCAAAGCATTCATGATGCCATGCACCCTAACAAGGTTCCCAGGGCCTCTGGAAGAGAAACAGCACCACAGCATCACCGATCCTCCCCCAGACTTCACAGTGGGCATGAGGTGCTTTTCTGCATACGCATCTTTTGTGTTCCACTTAGACTGTTTGTTGCCATCTTGGTCTCATCTGACCAAAGAACACGGTCCTAGTTGAAGCCCCAGTACCGCTTAGCAAACTCCAAATGTTTGTGTTCATGATTGTGACTGTGAAAAGGTTTTTTCCTTGCATGCCTCCCAAAGAGCTTGTTGGCATGTCGATGGCGTCTGATGGTTGTTTTGGAGACTTTGTGACCCCAAGATGCTATCATTTGTTGCAGTTCTTTAACAGTGAGCTTTGGAGAATTTTTTATTTCTCTTACCATCCTCCTCACTGTGCGTGGAGGCAAAATCAACTTGCGTCCTCCTCCAGGCTTGTTTACTACTGTTCCAGTTTTTTTTTAATTTCTTAATGATTCCTCTCACAGTAGATATGAGGATGTGCAGGCGGGTGGCTATTTTCTTGTACCTATTGCCTGACTTGTGAAGGTCGACACACATCTGCCTTACTTGAATGGTGTATTCATTTGTCTTTCCCATGTTGAAGAGTGGATAAGAGAAATGGCCCCTGTGTTGCGTCATATTTATACCCCAGCGAAGCAGGAAGTGATAAATTACTAATTAAACATTCCTAGATTCTCTGATCAACTTTGTAAACTACTGTAGAAATGACAGAAATACTTCAATTACATTTATATTTCTAGGAATTGTTAAAAGGTGCCAATAATTGTGGAACAGGGTTTTTTTTTGAAAAATAAATTATTTGTTAGTCAGGGATTTTTATTTCCCCTTAAAATTAACTTTATATCGACGTTATATTTTTCTACAATTTTCAGCGTGACAATATGCTTCTACAATAAAAACTGAATTTATTTTAAGGCTTTTAACAAATCTTAACCAGGGGTGCCAATAATTATGGAGGGCACTGTATATCCACCTAAGCATCGTCACAATCTCTCTTACCTTTACTTTACTTGAGTTTATGTCTTGTTCCTTCAGTCCAAGGTCAAGTGCTTCCACATTTCTCCTTCGACCTCTCCTCCTCCTCATTATTGAATCATCACGACGAAGGCTGCCATTAACAATCTGCCCGGTAACAGGGTGTACAAGTCCTGCTTGTAGAATACCAGCTATATCCAATCCCATCAAGCCCTCCATGGAGTTCAGGTTAGCCATCTTGTGAGATGCTGATTGGACTGCATGGGTCACGTGTCTCATAGATTCAGCATCCCTTCCAAATGTAATTTCTGTGGGTTTAGACAAATCCATGGCGGCTTCTTGCCACCCATTTAGGAGGAGGGTACCTCCATGGTGGGTGATGCCATGCTGTATTTTTTCATCAAAATCAATAGGTTTGACAGGAACCTCTGTGTTAAACTCAAACCCACACTTGGAACGCTTAAGTTCAGAAAGGAACGCAGGTGTTACTAACCGTTCCTAGAAAAAGTGGGAAAGAAATTACATAAATTTTGTAATTTTACAAAATAGCATACTCTGTCATTATGGGGCTTTTTTTCACAATTACATAACTCTAATCCATTACCTTGTGCATATGGGGCATTGAGTGTGGAATGTTCAAGTTGTGGTCTTGAGGTATAGGTATTCTTGCTGGTAAAAATCCTGCCCTTAGCTGGGCACTGTTGGACATGCAGGTGCTGATGGCCGAGTTGGGAGGTTCATACTGCTGACTAGGAGAAGGCCATTTGCCTTTTAAGATGGTTTGGCAAATATTATCAATGCGGTTTATGATAACTCTGTCCTGTTGAGGTGATCACAACACAAAAACACACAACAAAACGTTTTAAATGAATGAAATGCTTTTGGAAACATCTATAAAATAACCAATTGAAATACACAAACCTTGGGCCACTCAGAAAATGAGTAATGAGCTTTCTCTTGAAGCAGCCGAGCGATGGTTGGCTCCTTTGAGTCATGAAGACTGCCTGCCACCTCACATATGGATGGATCAAACTGCGGTGCCTCAACAAAACTATCTCCCAAAAAAGCTGAAGACACAAATGAGGATAATAAGCAAAAACAGCATTAAATAGTAATTAAAAATTCATATATATTATTCTAAACCTTTCCTTATAATGAAATAAAACTCAAATTTGAGATCAAATAGGATACATTTTCAAATAAATACTGTAGAAATACTATAATTAGACTGGAATCAGAGAGACAGTAGGAACTAGGAGTTGCCAAATCAACAATTTTGTACCTTCTTAAAAGAAAGGAATGGCATTGGCTACTAAGCTCAGCAATGCCAAAAGATCAGAAAACAATTGAACCCCCTTCCTACAAATACATGGCACTCCTGAGATCGAATGATTTCACCCCCTTCTGCCCTCTGGACCTGTGTGTTTCATCCTGATGCCTAACTTCTTATTGGACACCATAAGTGACTACTGTGGATGGTTTCACTTAAAAGTCATTGAACACTGCTTTGACTTGTATTTGATGCAAACCGTTCTCGTATGATGGCTTACGACAAAAAAAAAAAAAAAAAAGTGTCTAAACAGTCATCATTAACCTCAACAAATTGGACTTCACCTTAACTAAAATGCACACAGACTATATAGCATGTATAAGGTTTTTTATTTATGATTAAGCTAGCCAGGACCATCCAAATGAGGACGAGTTCTCCTTAGACTTTGATTCCTTGCAAAGTTTCTTCTTCATATTATCTCAGGGACTTTTTCAACAAACTGATGAGCTTTGAAACAATGTCCACCATATAAAAGTAAAACCGTATTTTTATACAAATAGAAAGTTTAGGTAGGCAGATCACTGCCTACACCCTTATTAATGTACATACATCTTCGATTAAAGAAAGAAAATCTACAATTGTCACTGAAACACACCAAATTAATTGTCTAAATTTGAATCTGTTGTAGTGTACAGAGGCAAAATTACAACTGTCACTGTCCACATACATATGTACCAGATTGCATTTGCTGTATTTATTTTCATCAATTCTTAATCAATTACGAGCATTACGAATTAATAACAGCCCCCATGAATCTTTGAAATTCCTTTACGTTACCTGTTGTCTTCGTTTCCTTTTCCTTTGTCTCATCCTTCACTTCCACGTCAACAACCTGTTCCATTGGTAGAGTCAGTGTGCTGCTGTCAGGTTTGGGTTTGACCTCTGACTCCATTGAACCCAAGAGTAACTCCTGTTTTATGTCATGGTCAGCTTCAGTGTCTGGGAACAGAGAGTTGTCTGGGACTGTGGTAGGAAAGGTAGGAAACAAAGGAAATGAAGAAGGCAAATTGTCGGGGGAGAGTGTGGGGTTGGCTGGGCTATTCTCTGTTAGTTCTGACGAATTTTCAAGGGGTTTTCCAGAAGCCTCTTTTCCCAATATCTTTTCATTTGGGTCTTGGGGAGATTCTTCAAGTAGTTCCTCCAGGGTTCCTTTGCATGGTATATCATAAGGTTCTGATAAGGGCACTTTATCTGGCTCCATTAGGAGCTTTTCAGAAGATTCTTTCAAGTATACTTGACAATTATCCTTTAGTTGCTCCTCACTTGCCATGTTACACTCTACCTTCAATGGCTCCAGCTGATTTTCCATTAGAGTTTCTACAGTGGACACATTGTTTGTTTTGCCTTGGATTTTGTTTAGCTTCTGATCCGTTTCCAAATTACTATGTCCACCATGTGATGTTTCCTCTTTCTTTAACTGATATTCCCCATGTTCTGCTCTCTCTTGTGAACAAGGGTTACAATGTGTAATTTCCGAATCACTCAGCTTTGTTGTTAGCTCCTCACTAATGGACCCTGCTTGGTCAATGCCTACATCGGCAAGTTGTGGAGCAACATATTCAGGTGGACTGGCAGACAAATCTGGCTGTTCCATGGAAGTCTCTCCAGCATTTAGATCTTTGAACAGCATGAAGCTTGGTGCTAGTGGTTCTACATGGTCACTTTGTGAAACAGAAGCGCTTAAACAGCCTGTAAGTGGATCCTCCCGCTCCTGTCCATCTTCAGACTGAGCTGGGCCCAGAAATTCTGTTTCCAGTGAAGGTTCCCCCAATATAGGATCACCTTCATTAAAAATGTCAGAGGTTTCCGTATGATCTGAGCTTCCCCATGGGGTCTGAAGTTCATCGAGTTCCACAGAAGGGGCCATTAATCCAGTCTCTTCTGAGGACCCCTGTTCTCCCACAAGAACGTCATTTCGAAGTTTCCCGTCTATCGAGTCACTCATGTCTCCTTGTGTCCCAGTTATGTCTCCATGTACATCATATGAATTTAACATACTCTGACCAGCTGAGGCAGAATTGAATGGAAATCCACTGAAGGACTCTTTGCTAGTTTTGCTGTGGAGGGAGCCAGAGGCCAAGCCTTCATGCTGTAAAGTCCCAAGATCCAAAGGGTCATTAATTGTGGGACAGTCCAAGAAGCTTTCCCTAGAGTTCGCAGGCATAGTCAAAGCGCTTTCTGATTCAGATGCTGCTGCTACATCCGAGGTTTGGTGGTGTCCATGTGGATGCATGTTTTGCTGCATTTGTGTGGAGTGTAAGGTGTGATGATACTCTGTGGGCTGAGGAGAATGGCAGTGCCCCAGACAGCAGTGTTGATGGGACAAGCTTGACACCATGTTTCCATGGTTTTCTTTCTGAATGTGGTTCCGATAAGTCTCCAGGAAAGACAAATTAGCATCATTTAATATATAGAAGTCAGTGCGGCTGAGACCATGCTTGGCTACACCAGTGAGAAGATCGTGGTCATGTTTGCCACATTCCCACCAAACAGGCAAGTAAAGACTAGGACGACACAGCTTCAGTCGCTCATCTAGGAGTGGATGATGCAAAACCTGCTCGCGAACCTTTCGCATGAGCTCAATGCGGTACAACGTACGAGCAGCTCTTTCTTCAGTAATGGGTTCTATGCATAGAGCGGGGTCAACCAGACCTACATGGCAAAACAACAGTCAAAAAGTGCAGTTTACTTAATAAAAAAATAACCCATCCAATATTTCATCCCTTTATTCCTCCATCTTTACCTTCATCCTTCCTTGGTGGCAGTCTGCAGGCAGTACGACACATAGACACAAAGCTCCAAAAATACCTCTCCAAACTTTCGTCTGTTTTTCTCTCCAAACGGGCAAACTGACGGAACTGGCGCCAGTCAAATACCTTCTTCTCTGGATCATACACTACCCCAAATGATGACACAGTACGGTAGAAATCGGCCTGTTCACGGCGTGTCCACCTGTCATATTAACATACCATAAAACTGTGTCAAAAATTGTTTAGTAAAAATCATCTTTAATTTTTTAAAACTAATACTAGTCTTAGTAATGACTTTTTTACCCCCGTTAAGGTTCTAAAACCACTGTAAACAAAAAATGGTTTCTTTGTTTATAGATAACAATGGCTACAAGAGCAAGATTTTCAAGTATCCCTTTAAAAATAATTTTGACTTAATAATATGACTATGGAGAATTGATCTATAAACAACAAATATAGTTTATAGATTTATAGTGTGCCTAGTGTACGTCACCTGATAATGTTTGTGGGTACACCCCTCTAATGTAATGTAATGCTCTGGATAAGAGCGTCTGCCAAATGCCTAAATGTAAAGCGTTGTTGCATATGTCTATAAAATCTACACCTGTAAAATACATAGAGAACAGGAAAAATCCGACATTTTACCTTCTTTGCCACTCGAGGAAAAGTGGATCAGAATTTGTTATACATCGTCGTGGTTCATCACCCAGTTGCCAGGCAACGGGCCTAATACCCTCATGCATGAGAATTTCATGACGGAATGGTTCACGGCGTGTGTAGCGCTGATAGGCAGTGATGAGTCGTCGTAATCTCGCTGTGAGTGCTGATGCTGTTGGCCATAATGCCTGACCTGGCTCCACTAACTCCTCAAGTAATCCATCTGGACGAGTCACTACATCAAAAAACACATCGCTTCTGTGACAGTAGCACATACTGAATATTAATGATGCCTAAAAATATCAATGTTACCCTATGCCACACGTTTGGCTCCAGTCTCTGCAGCATAAGTGAGTGTGGAACGGCTTTTGTGAGCCGACTCTGAACTAGATGAGTGGGACTGGATAATGACATGCTACCTGCTGCATTAAATGCAATTTTTTCACTGTGCAAAGATTTTATTTCTATTTTTTTTTTATTTAAAGAATAAAAATTAGCGCAGGATTAAAAACAGTCTTGCACATAATAGGAAAGTGACAACATCCCATTAAAGTTGAAAGTAAAGCTATAAATATGTAAATATAATTAATATCTCCAGCATACATAGTTTTGCACAATGCAAAATATTTTTTACACCCACAAAGTACTGTAATATCTGGTTTCTTTACAGTTATGCTGCATTGCTGTTATGTGCATTTCCTTATCACCAACTAGTGAATGTATTAGTCGACTAGTCTATGTAACCCCTAAAACATGAGATATGTATGTTTTATTTAACATGGTAATATGTCCAGCAAAAATCTTTCAGATAATTCTTAAAAAATACCTTCAAGAGAACTGTCATGTTTCACTTTGTCTTCTGATAAAGAGTTCATCTGCTTTGAAGGAAGCATGATGGATGTTACATCAACATGTATGCCACTTGAGCCACAATTAAAAAAATATATATTATTCAATTGACAATTAAACATCACCTTTGTTTCATCCTTGTCCTCTACTACTTCGGGCTTACCGTCTACATCTGCTTTTATATCATCGCTCTTGCTTAGACTGCAAAGCAATGAATCAAATCAGTCACATTTCGGCAGCTACAACAAATTACAAAGTATGAAGTAAGTAAACCTAAAATAAAATAAGTTCATATTTAGTATTTCTTATGTTTAAGTCATAACTAACTGTTCCAAAAGCAACTAGTCGACTAAAGCACAACCCCGTATTATTGCTGTCCAGCACAATTTACCTTTCAGGTACATCAGGTGCAACCTCAGCACCTCCTTGTTCTGCTGTAAGGGCAACAACATCTGGCATGCCTACCCGCTCTAAGAAACAGAGCTGAGGATCCGCTCGCATGGCATTGTACCGTTCATACCCTACACAATGAAATGCACCGGTTAAAGACACAAAAGTCATACATAATACTGTACATAATATGTAAAAAACATGTACTAATTAATTCCTGTCCTTTAACCGTTTCAACCTACCATGTTTGTGTACCCCAATAAGCAGAGATTTATCTGAATCAGCATCCCACCATCCAGTAGGGATTTCCATGTAGTCAACATCTGGAAGGGCCACCTCTAGTTTGCTATCAAACACACACACACACACACACACAACTGATGATTTAACTAATAAAATATAAGAAAATTCAAACAATCAAAAAATTTTGAAAAAAAAGTAGAGCTGAGCTATTGCTTTGACTAAAACCTTCAGAATAAAGCTTTCAAAGTTCACACACATACTTGGCATATACTTTTTAACATGAAAAAAATTGTAGGCTGGCAACCACAGTACCTTGCTGGGACTTCTTCTAGAGCCTGACTGGCAGCCTCGCCAAGAACTTCTGCCTTAAGGTAATAGAGCATCCGCACCCTCAGCAGCACTCTGAACAAAGACATAGCTTTAAGTTTGCATCTGTGGCTAGGCTGGTGTGTAACACACATCCACATCTACTGTACACACTGGATGATTGTTTGTCAGTCCTGAATGAAGACAAAATTGTTTGCTCTTGCTAATAATAATAATAATAATAATAATAATAATAAGCTTTTTGGTGCGTCTTGCTTTGTTGCTTTTGTCTATATCCCATCCTGGGTTGGGTTCGTGCCTAGCATCCAGTGTTCCCAGGATAATCTTGGTACACACGGTTTTTTGGGACACCCCAGTTGCGCTACATCATGCCAAGACCAAGAAAAAAAGGTCATCACCCATGACCTTGCTGCTCAGGTATATAAAAGGTATACAAAACCTTATATATCTCCACAAAAAAATAAAAATAAATAAAAAATCCACAGCAAGGAGGACAGTTTACAACTGGAGAGCCTTCAAGAAAGTTGCAATTTGTCCTAGAAGTGAGCATCCCAGGAAATTCTGTCCAAGGTCAAAACATTTAGAGCTTCATTAGACCTTCATACCTCTACAATGCTTATGTTTATAACACATAACTTTGAAGTAATTAAAGTACTAAGAAAACCCAAGAGATGTTTGGACGCGTGTGTCTGGTGACGCACAGTATTTGGTGTTTGCCAAACATAGCATTGTGCATTAAGACCATCTCATAACAGCATAATTGTGTGTACTGTAGGAACCACAGATGATGATGATTAGGGCTTGCTTTTACAGCAGTCGGGCCTGGGAAACCTGCAGTCATTGAGAAGATTATGAAATTTCCCTTAGAAAAGAACTTTCTTAAGACAAGGGTCATGTCATGTGTCCAGCAGCTTAAGTTAGGCCAAAAATGGGTCATGTAGCAGGACATTAACTACATTTACATGAACAATACTTCTTCAATCTGATAGAAACTAAAAAGATTAAGGACTTCAATACAAATGTTGACATGGATGCTAAATACTTTAGAGCCATTCGAGCCCAGATTTAGCCAATTGCAGAGTGATGGGCGTGTCAGGGTAAGAAGGGAAATGCATGAAGTGATGCACTTTGCATGCAAAGTGCCCACTGTACTGTACAGTACATGCCTGTGGAGCAAGAGTTATGATCTGGGGCTGCCTCACTTGGTCAGGTCTAGGCTTCAGCAACACTCTGTGGCAATAAATGAAGTCAGCTGACTAGCTGAAGGTATTCAATGGCCAGATTATCAAATCATTAATTCTGCAACTTTGTGCATGTTAAAAAAAAAATCAAATCAAATGCTTTCATTCTGTAATAGCATATCATCTTGAATGAGTATCCATGTACACAGGCTGGCCATCCTAACCACAATGATTTAAATAGTTTTGAACAAATGTTGTCAATGTAAATGTAACTACTTTTGCCTTTCCTGATGGCACAGGCATATTCCAGAATGACAATACCGAGACTCAAATTGTTAAAGAGCTTTTCTGGGAGCATGGGAATAATTTTCACATATGACCTGGCTTTTTCTCAGACAATATATAAAATTGCATTTTTTTAAAAAAACTATGATTTCCTGTTTAGTTCAGTTAAAAACATGAATGGGCACAAAGACCACATTTCCTTCTTCATTCATTAACACAGGGTTGATTTCAGAATGAAATAAAACCAAAATAAATAAATAAATAAATAACAAAAAACTGAAGCTATAATCAAAGTTGCATGGAAAAAAAAAAAGACAATGGAAAAGAAAAAAGTTGTAAGGCCAAGTTTCAAGAGTTGCATTATTTGGGGTGAGCACATCTCTAAATCTGCATGTCAGTAATTCTTCTCGTTTTATCTAATGTCATATATGATGCCCTTAATTTTTCTATTTACCAATGATATTTTTTTGTCTGTATCCCAAATTATTTTGCTTGTAATTCATACAACAACTTCAAATATAATGACAACACATAAAGCATTGTTTGAAGGAGTCTCACTTGTTACAATGCTGTTTGAGGTGTTTCTTGTAGCTGTCATCCTGAAGTACTACTTCTGGGTTACAATGGACAAGCCAGTCAGCATTTTTTAGCTCAGGAGGACTTAACTGGTTCTTCATTTTCTTACCCTTACGCCCCCTGGGTACAGGAACAGACAGTCCTGCACAGGAAGAAAGTCTCAATGAAAATCCAATGACAAGATATGAAGTCAATGTTCAAAGTTCAGATATTATTCTATTAAGCACAGATATAGCAATGCTATGTATGCAAGAGTTATACAGTAGTAAAATGAAATTGTTACAGTGCTCCCGCAAGTACTACAGGAATAAACATGTTAACACAGGAAATACAGAAAGCTGTGATATTTGTGCAAACAATTCAATTCGATTCAATTTTATTCACACAGTGCTATTAACAATAATCATTGTCACCAAGCAGCTTTACAGAATCAAAAACACATACTGCACACACAAAACATTAAAGTTATAATATAACATTATACAGAACATTTTATGCTCCATACTTTTCTTAGGTTTGAGAATAGGGACTCTCCTCTTCTATTACCAACAGGTTTATAAACGGATCAAATACGGCAATTGACATAATCATAGCAAAAAAAAAAGTATATTTTGGGGCATAACAACACAGCACATTGTTTCACACAAGGCTCTACATTCAATAAATTCAACAGACTGGATAATAAGGCTGTTATAACATAGGCTATTACCTGAGTGGTTATTGAGTGCTTGATTATGGCCATCCTTGGTGGGTGTGATTAAGTCCCAGATGAAGCTCTTGATCTTATCATCGCCTCTGTAGTGACGGACACAGTAGGCAAGCAGTGCTCTGCAGAGGACTTCCATGTCTCTTTCTGTAAGGTGCCACTTAAAACGTCCATGATTCAGGATGTCCTTCCACCGCCCCCATCTGTACATGTAGTTTGAAATTTAGTATGTTCCACCCAAGATTTTTCAATTAATAAAATAAAATAAAAATAAAGTAAAAACAACAAATTCTATGGCCTTGTTATAGAAGTAATCATAACCCTAATCAGATACATACAGCTGATTAAATTATTGTAGTTATTGACTACTAAAAAAAAAAAAACATAAAAATACAGATAAAATTTTAATTGCTAAAATATTCAGTGTTCAATATTATTGCACTTTATGCCTTGACAAGGGTCTATAAAAAGTCTATAAAAAAAAAAATTTAAAAAGAAAAAACTATTCCTGAACTGTGTAGCCAAGAGAGGCATGAACTTCTCTAGACCTCTAAAGGTATGCTGGGTTATTGGACACCAAGCTGTCAGTAGCAGATCCTTTAAATCCCGTAAGTTATGAGGTGGTACCTCCATATGACCAGCATATCCTAAAGATGCCCGATTTGACTGAGATCTTGACAATTTAGTGCCCCAGTCGACACCTCAAACTCATTTTTGTTAGTCTCAAACCAGTCTTAATCCATTTTTGCAGTGTGGCAGCAAGGCAATGCTTTGGGTTGTGGGGTGGCCCCGGGCCCTCCGTGGATCTGTATATATGATGAATGCTCAACTGGATTGGGATCTGAGAAATTTTCCTGCTGGGCCGAGTACGTGACCAGTTTGTTGGTGTATAGATGGTGATCAATGCCATCTATGACGCCCGTCATCGATCATAATGCCATAGCTGATTAGTCTATGTATTTCTGGCCACAACTCCCATAAGTCATCGACATGGCCAGGAACTTCCTGACTGCTGAAAACAGACTGAAGTAAGTGGCCACCAAAAGGAAAATGAAGAAAATAGTCGCCATGGCCAGAGCCGAGCACTACCATGACCTATATAAAACCACTGAGGAAGCGAATAAGGTCATCTATCAATTGGCGAGATTACAGACCAAGATAACATGCGACACCGAGAACTATATTTGTGTGAGGACAAGAAGCGCCGGAGACTAAAAGACAAGCAGGCAATCCCTAAATGCTGGCAACAGGATTTCAAGGAAACATCCAATGTTGAACTCGCCCACACACCCATCCTCGACAGTCAACTAATCACTGGACTCGTATCTCAAAGCACTACAGCAGAGCTGGATGAAGCCATGACCAACATGAAAACACCAGGACCTGATGATCTGCCWRCATATTTCTGGAAGCTGAAGGAACTGCATGACATGAGACTGAATTCATGCTGTCATGGACTCTGGCCAAGCATCTATTGCCGGCTGGAAGACGAGTGTCCTGGGACCCGTTTTCAAGAACAAGGGTGACCCAGCGGAACTTGTCACACACGATGAAGATATTTGAAAGGACTGTGAGCCAACACCTATGCAATATTGTCCAGCAACCAGTGTGGATCTAATGTGATATCGGAGATTTCTCCGGCTGGATATCCATCTTAATATACGTAAAATGGCATGGACAGTCACACTGCAGCTGACACACTTCATTTCATAGCCTCTGCTTCAATCATATACACACACATATGTACCATATTTTTTACACTTGCATACTGTATACTTATATATACTATATTTAGATATAATTCAAAGTTTACACATTCATTAAAGTGAGAGAGAGCCAATTTCATTAGTGTTTAATGTTTTTGGAGACTGCAGCACTAATAGGGCTATTGACTCCGTACCCACCCTTCCTCTGCACCACTGATGGGCTAAAGCACATTAACTGTTGATAAGGCACACATGTGGATTGAATTCCAGGTGACCATCTCGCAAATCCGATGAGAGAATGCCATGAATGTGACAATCTATCATCAAATGTCTTTAACACCTTTTTGTGCACTACATAATTCCATGTTTTTTCATCATTTGGAAAAATCAGTGCTTTGTAGAGATGCGGGAATTTATTAAGATTAGAAGTACAATATTATTTTCTGATAGAATTGTTTTGGGAAAATGTTTGCCAAAGAAAGGCAGTAACCATGTATGAGAGAGACTGACCCAAATATGAGGAGGTTCTTCTCCACCCTGAAGCATTCTGCTCGAAGATATCTCTTGCTGCGTTCTCCAAGGCGCCGTGAACGACAGGGGCGCTCCTCAGAGTCACTGTCCAGTTCAGAGAATTCCATCAGCTCATCATCCTCAAATGAGTTGTAGTGTCGCGTCTGTTTCCGCACACGAGGTGTATCAATCACCAGACTCTCCTAAGGATATGTTAAGAGAAGCTGCATTATCTAGACACGTACACAAATAGATGATTAAGTGCTGGTGTAACAAAAACATTTTGTATGTGTGTTTACATGGTGCAGACACACACGGGCCACCAGATTACTTAATGAATCATTCACCAGATTAGACTACAGGTCACATGGTGAAGGAATTTCACCTTGCTTGTGTGATTTAATACATTATGCCCGTTAACTCTAATACTCATTAATTAGAAAATTTCTACCTCTAATGTAAGCACTGCGCCTGTCGTTCAGTTAGTGTGTTTTTAGCAACAGTTACAAGGTTAAAGCTAAAAATAAGCTGAACAGCTTTAATGTAATCAGTGATGATATCATTTTAGATGGAAGCCCATGTACATGCATGCACGTTTTTTGGTAGAGCAGAAATCTCTGCCTAACTTACTAATACAAAGAAATACAGTTTTGTATAGTTGAGTATCTTGCACCTTGTTTACGCTAAGACGTACTTCTTTCGTCACCAACCAAATACACTCCGTGTTTGAAGTAGATGAATGTACAAAACCTTTTGTTTATTTATATAGATGATTACATATTAATTATAATTGGGTATACAGTTTATGGAAAAATGTCTAAATTCATATACATTTATTCCAAGACTATAAAAAAGTGTTTTAGGTGTCAATGTTAAAATAACAATGACAAAAATAAAAAAATCACCCTGCTCATACCGTTTTAAATTATTTCTATTTCAGGAACATCAACATTTCTTTAACATCAACGAGTGTGAATTATAAACGGCCAGCAATTTAAAGAAAAAAAAGTTTGTAACCACAGTAAGGTTGCTCTGCATGTCATGAATGTCTATAACTTTACTAGGGACATTCCAACCAGGTCTGGTGATTAACAGTACATAGTTATGAAGGTAAGAACTGCTTATTAGAATAGTAAAACTAGAATACATTAAATTGCAGTGATTGGCATTTTTACCTTCTCTTCCTTTGAGTCAATCTCCAGTTCAGCGATTTTTGCCCATTTCTGCCAGAAGTTCGGGTCATCAAGAGAGATGTCAGTTCGGTTTCCAGAGGAAACAAAGCTGGCCTGAAACAAAGCACATACGTACATAAAACACATTCTGAGCCCAGACTTCAGACCGAATTTATTAAAACAGTTAATCGTGTTTACAAAGTCACTTAAATGAAACATTAGTAAACACCACTTCCATTACTCTACCATGTTAACGAATGACTACTTCCTTTGTCCCGCAGGTGTTGCATTGGACCACACTCTCACACATCCACCCCTCCTGTTGTTTTATTTGTTGGTTTCTGTCGGATCACTGCTTACAAGACTACCGCTCTAACCTGCTGCTCTGAAAGTTGACTGTAATATTGATGAGCACACACCACATTCAGACAGCCTGTGCGACTGGAATGGTGCATTTTCTAAAAGATTCAGACACTGTTTACATATGTCCATGCCCTGCTGTGTGGGTAGCAGTAGTTTTGTATTTGGTGCAATGCAGACCATTAGAGCAATATAACCCAAGGGCTGAAAAGCAGTATGCGGGGAATCCGCACTTCAAAAATGGCTGAGAATGAGCAGTAATCCTGAATAATGACACCGGAATCACTGGTATGCAGCGGAAGTACCAACACTGTGAACAATGTAGAACAATGCTCTTAAATACTTAAGGAGAATCAACTTAGTGAAGAAGAAAAAAAAAAGTGTGGAGAAAACTCCCTTGAGCCCAACATTCAAGCACAGTAAATAAGCAACATACAAAAACAGTGACTGGCAAGTAAAAGACATGGGAAAGAAAAGGAAAAATAAAGAAAAGGACTTAAGGCTACCGTTTCCATACCGTACCATTTGTCATGACCCGGGCTTCGGATCTAGACCGCCATTTTGGTTAATTTCCAGAGCACCCCTGATCAGAAGGGTTCTCCCTCTCTTTCTCACTCTCACTGTGCCTCGTAACTCTGTTTTTACTTAAGCTTCTCTTACAGTCACACCTCAGTGCCAATTTTTTTTTTGCTATTGTCTTATTTCAGTTTGCCCTGTTCAGTCTTTGTTCGGTTTCAAATTCATGGCAGAAGAATGTTTCAATGGGTCGATGTCAACTTGTTTATACTTTGCTCCAGCAAGGATCACCCACCTGCCCGCATCTTCATAAAGTTCTGTTTGCATCTGCCAGTCTGTCAATTCATTCTCCATGTTTGATTTGCACAGTTCATGTATTCGAAGTGTTGTTTCTTTATAATAAAATTTTTGTGTCTTTGCATTTGGGTCCGTGCTTCAGTTTTCATGACACAGTTTCTGGGTGATACCATACTGCTAATTCACATGGCATGACATGACTCCGTCTTAGATTAGTCACTCTAGAATTATGGGTACATTCCATGTCCATATTCTTCCTAGTCTAAATATTTTATTTATAAATATCATATTTTTCCTAAGTGAAAGCATTTTCCGTTATCACACAAACATTATGTGCGTCCTATTCTACAAACATGATTATCAAGTGATGGATACATTATAAAAAAACAAATAAATAATGTAAAATGTATTACTATTACTGGTTTAACAAATTAAAAATTATGTTATATTACTAGTTACTAACAATAGTAATATACTTCAGTAACATGTTACTCCTATCACTGGCTGTCACCTAAATTACCCAACAGTCTACATAATAAATGATCATAATTACTACTTCATTACCTTTGCCTACTGTACATATGTCACAACATACATTACTGACTTCATACTGTTTATTTTCATACGTGTTTAATATATTACAAGCTCAGGTAACAAGGTTAAAGTAAAAAACTGGGCGGGGAATATAAAGAAGGAGCAAAAGGGGCCTAGTGTAAGAAAGCTCAGTGGTTATCTTTGAAGCAATGCTAATGAATTATAAATGAAAAGTGGATAGCTTGAGTATTAACATTCAGAAATGGGTGGCCTTTGAGAAAACATATGGTGAGTTTAAAGGAATTCTTAAACAATAAATGCAATGTAAATACAGCTTGAGATGTATTTCAGACAGTCAATAGATTCGTAAATTCGATAAAAAAATTCGTAAAGATACAAAATATTTAAAATGTAATATGTACTAATGTTTGTGTTGTCATGTTCACCTTAGCAAATGTAGATCCTTTCCCCTCAGACTGTATGGTGATGGTTTGAGTCCGGCGTTGCAGAATCTGATCAATATCTTCTTCGCAGAACTTTGAACCTTCATCTTCTTCATCCATAAGGGCACCATATGCACCTTTCCTCAAGAGATCTTCTACTTCTATCTTAGACAGCTGCTGTACCTGTGACCGTTATAATAATGAGAATAACAGAGATGCAATTGAAAAAAAAAATAGCAAGATTGTTATTTAGTCATTTTAGTTTTTTCCTCCCTAAACAAATGATCCATGTAAAAAACAATACAATTGGCTGATTCTACTTTCCAATATACACCGTATAGACAATGTTTGTTAACACCTGATCATCACATCTATGTATTGTTTCGGAACAAATTACTCCAATCATCCCTTCTTTGCTGTTGTAATAACCTCCCTCTTCTGATTAACAGTTAAAAATCTGTGAGAAGGATTGGAGTTTTCCACTGAATACACATTCCCTCCTACATGAAAATGATGTTTTTGTTTGAAGTTGTTGGGTCCTGTAGGAGGCCTGACACCAAATCACACATCTACACCACATCTAAAAATAGGATGTAGTAACGTAGAGCACACACCCCGTTAAGGCTGCCTTTGCGATTGATATCCTGTAGAACAGCCTTGTCCAGGCCCAGTTTCAAACTGGCTTTGTCAAACATCTCCCTCTCATATGAATTGCGTGTAATAAGACGATAAACCTTCACAGCTTTGCTTTGGCCGATCCGATGACAGCGAGCTTGGGCCTACGAGTTTGAAAAAGAACGAAGAACAAAAGGTTAGGTTTTTAAATCACATTGAGAAATCACCCAAGACTGCCACTGTTGTATACTTTAGTGGCACAATCCATTACTTCTCAACACTGGCTTTCTTCTTCGCTGCTTGGTGCATTTTTACACTCCCTTACTCCTAAATGTGATAAGGGAAGTACTTTTCATAGGCCTACTGACAGCAATAAATCTACAGTATTTCATTTTATAAACAGCCTATTATTACAAATGGTAAAAGCCTCTAGATTTCCTACAACAATCCTGACCTCGCGTGTCGATATATGGGATAAATATACTGAATTGGCGACCTGCAGATCATTCTGTGGGTTCCAGTCAGAGTCGAATATGATGCAAGTATCTGCAGCAGTGAGGTTGATGCCTAGTCCTCCCGCTCTTGTGCACAGGAGAAAGACGAAACGGTCCGAGTCCACCTTACAAAATCTATCAATAGCCGCTTGTCGCAGATTCCCTCTGACTCTCCCATCAATGCGCTCGTATGTGTACCTGAAAGACAGTACGGTTTAATATTAAAAGCCCCATCTGAATTTACTTTATACTTCATGAAAGTCTTGTGGAAAATGTGGAGTTTGCTTCCTGCCACTATAGCACACTTTTCTGCCACTTTTTTTTTTTCCTCTCCGCACCTTATGGTGTTCTTGAGGCTCAACTCCTTTCCTTCAAGCAAGTCTCATCAGCATCAATGAGCCCATCAGCATGCATCATGCTTATTACAATGCCCAGAGATGTGTTACTTTGAGAGCTTGACTACAGTGTGTGGCACACAGCAGGTGCAAAAAAATTCTATGCAACCAAAAGTATGACTTTATTTTAGTATCCTTAATAATGTTAATGCAATATATCAATCATATACAAAAGGACATTGCTTTGAAGACGTGCAACATGACAAAATGGATAAGAAAACAAATTAAAGGGCAGGAAAACGTTTCATCTTACTGTGCGTTCACACATTAGTAATTCTCAATGTGAGCCGGCGGCGAAGGGCGGCGCGGCGACGGTGGTGAAGGGAGTTGAAATCAGCTCAACTTTAGGGTAATGAGCTATGACACGGTTGGACGGCAACCAATTAAAAGCTCCGTTTGAGAGGATTCCGAGGAACGGAGTCCTGTAACTTTTGTTCCGGCTACATTAGTTCCCAAGCGAAATGGAGGAGAGGTTGATTATTGCGCTAGCCTGAATAGCCTAGGAGAGTTTGTAATTAAAATTAATGTTATTTTATTTAAAGACAAAGATTCTAATAATGTTATAATATAATAAGAAATATAATATAATAATAAAAAAAATATTAAATTAGCAATTCACAATGAACAGAAGCCACACCATACAAACGGTTATAATTTATTTATTTCTACAATACAGTTCTTTCTATCAATCACTTTCTTGTTTTCTTCCACATTTTGCTCAGTCTCCACAAGATCAACAAGCTTGCTTGCTTGAAATACAAGAAAGGCATTTGATCTACATCAGAGCGGCAAAGAGCGGCGACAGGCGTCAGGGTGGCGGGAGCGAAATTCGAAATTTTGAACTTTTTAAAACTTCCTTTAAAATCCTCATCACTGGATTCCCCCTCCTGGGAGTAAAATAATAATCACTGTGACTGGAATTTTAGCAGGTAATGTTTCGCAAACATTTGCCGACTTTTTGAAGCTTATTTACTAAATTTAGTACGTAGTTTTGTTTTATGCCCAGTTTAGCTTTTTGCTTATGGCCAGAGAGAGAAATCAAACATTGAACTGTATCCAGTTAGAAGTTCATGAGGTACAGCATCTGTTAACATCTGTTAATATGAACATTCCGAATTTGATTCTAGCTTTCATACATTTTCATTTGTTAATATTAACAGACTGTGTTGAGCATGAACTTGCGGAAACAGCACTGTACATTGAGCATGACCATTGTTCAGTAAACAGTGAACTGAGCGGTTCAATTTGAAAAAAAAAAAAAAAAAAGTGATTGTTGTTAACATGCAGGGTGGGGAACGTGAGCAGCAAATGGAATTCCTAATATCGCTATTATGTGAGCTGAAAAAAGAAAAGACTAAGCTTTTTCAGTATACCCTATTAAACTATATAAAAAAAAAAA
The DNA here is from genome assembly GCA_003987875.1 of Clarias batrachus. Classification (NCBI taxonomy): domain Eukaryota; kingdom Metazoa; phylum Chordata; class Actinopteri; order Siluriformes; family Clariidae; genus Clarias; species Clarias batrachus. Next base: position 331,715 of record QMIH01000230.1, read on the forward strand.
TGGTACTGAGAACTTAATTCAAAATGAAAGATTGTGAACTATGAACATGAAATGTTTAATTTAGTTAATCTATCTAATTTCTGTGAAGTGTGAATAACTTGCAAAAGTGTTAACATACAACTTCAAGTTGTGTTTTGTGGTATATTTGTAGTACTGTGATTATATTTTATAAGGTTTTGTCAGCRGTGGTACAGCGCAACGGGGGTCATTATTTMTTAAAGAAAATTATGATCATAACATCGTACTGCATTTCATTCCCATACTACCGCAAAAAACACAAGCGGGGATGAATGACAACGACATCTGCTTACACAGTAGCACAAACCAGGGGTCTTCCGCATGGAAGGCAAGACACTTAACCACCACACCACGAGAGCTTTATAGAGATTACAATGGTGGAGGTTTTACTTAAGTTATTGTTACTTACATACTCGAACAATTATTTAGGTAAACAGTACTCAATGTGTTTAATTACTTTGAGCATTAGGGTTTACAGTGTAGTGTACTTGTTTTAATGTTCAACTTCAATGTTTTTTTTTACTCATTACACTATTGTGCAGCAAATATCAAAAGCTCTGATTAAGAATTTTCATGCTTGTTGTATAAAATATACAGATGTGGAAATTACCATTACTGTAGTATTTCTTCGATACAGCATATTGTTTTGACTTTTTTATGACTGAATCATTTTTAAAAAAACGAAATGACGGAAAATGTCACTTTGCGTCACCTGGCGGTCATTTCACGAATTGCCTTGAAATGCAACCGATTTATTTTGGCAGCTGTCGTTTTGTCGCGGCGGTGAGCGCGACGGTAATAGACATTCTCCCCTTCACACATTTGTACATATATAGTTAGATACTATACGCTCACACCCCCACACGCTCACACACCCACACAGTATACACGACTTGGGACTATACATTCATTTACAATAACATCAAAATATTTTGTATGTAGTTGCAAATAGTTGTAATTTGTAATAATAGTTGTGTTTTGTGTAATACACATTTGGGTTTGGTATTTTGAGTGTTGTTTGTGTGTCTTTCGTGTTCTTGGGTTTTGTTAACACCAGGATATGAGATAAAAATCCTGTGTTTGTATAATCTTAGTTAATTAATTAAAGTGTATAATAAAAAAGAATAAAATATAAATAAAATAAAAATAAATAAAATAATGTGTAGAATAAAAAATATTCTTGGGACCCAAGGTGCCATGTCTTCACTAAATCCAGAAGAAGATGCAAAATATAGCTTTAGATTAATCAACTTACAATCATATTACTTAAATCTAAAATACCGTCTATAAACAGTTTGCTGGTTGAAAAAGCGAACAGACATCCCTCTGTTCATCCCTCTCAGACAGTTAGCGACCTAGCATGCTAAGGTTGGAAATTATTTAATACTTACTGGCAAATTACCTCAGTGTATTATATTTTAAATCTTCTTTATCTGACTTACAAATTTCACATCTCAGACGTGATGTTTGAAACTCTCACTTAGGCGCCTTCGGCACATGCTGCCTGTTTTCCTGCTGTATTTTTCTTTTTAAATGTAAGCATGCACAATTTGTGTGCATCACACACTTTACAAGGTGTCTACCAATTTAAGAAGGCAGTTTTTTTTCCTTCGTGTTGGTTTGAACTATGTTAAATAGCATTCACTGAAATATTAATAAAAAATAACGTGTATATAAAGAACGTTTACAATCATTGTTATAACATTTAGGAAGGCAACAAACTCAACAAGTTGGTTAAGCCACAGGAGGTTATTCCTTATTCCTTTTTTTTAAAAATTTTTTTTTAGATGAAGGTAAATTTTACATTTCATTTCGTCACAATCCCAGAGTGTGAAAAAGAGTGAAGACTGGGCATCCAGTCTTATGTTTCCACTGTTGTGACGTCATCTGCTGGTGTTGGCCCACTGTGTTTTATCAAGTCCAAAGTTGACGTAGCCATCTACTCTAAGATTTTAGTGCAAGTCATGCTTTCACCTGCTGACATGGAGATGTTGACTTCTTTTTTCAGCAGGATGTAGCACCTCCCCACAGTGCCAAAACTATTACTACCCGGTTTCCTGACCAGCTGACTGTGCTTTACTGGCCAGATAACTGCTCAGAGAATCTATGAGGTGTCAAAAGTAAGAAGCAAGAAACTCCTGACCCAACAATATAGATGAGCAGAAGGTTGCCATCAAAGCAAGTTTGTTTTCAAGATTGTCTCAGCAGTGACGCAGGCAGTTGTCGCCTACAAGCCAAAATGATGCAGTAATTTGTGCTAAAGACACCTCGATCAAGTATTGAGTGCATAAATGAACATACTGCTCAAAAGTTGCTCATTTCCCTACTGTAAATTCTTTTTGCTTGATCTTAGGAATTATTCTAATATTTTAAATATTTAAAAAAAAATACATCCTAACACTGTATGTATACATCTCTACAATTATATCCAATTATCCATAAAAGAACAYCATTTCATTCCAGTGTCTGTTGAATTCCAACAGAAGCACATCTCATTCTACTGCATGAAATGTTCATTAGGTGATCACCCACATGAAATCTTATTTAATGAGGAAAAATATAAAAAATACTGCTGTGATCATCAGGGACCATTTATATAATAACACCTCAAAGGTGACAGAAATTTAAAAAAATAATTGATCATGCCAAAAGAGCTTGAAAGAAAAGTTCTGAGTGAGGAAAAGAAGAATGAATCCTTGGCTTTACTGGCACAGGGATACAGAGACGGTCAGGGCGCTTCAACCTTCACATTGCAAAGACAACAGTACACAAGTTCAAGCAGCAGACACTGGGGATAACGAAGCTACAGACTGGCATAGAGCGAAAAAAAAAAAATCTACTGACAGGGGTGACTGCAAACTCATTGTACAGCTGCAAATGCTGCAAAATAAATAAGGTTGGTACTTCACACTACAGATAACAAAAAACAAAGAAACACATTATGAAGCAACTCAAAATGAAATGTTTTTCAATTACGCATGGCTTTCTCTGACAAATACTGAAAGCAAAAATATGTGTGAAGGTGGGCCTGTTACAGGCTTAATGAAGCAACAGCATTTCCTCATGTCCAAGGACTTGAGATTTCAAAGTCATTGACTACAAAGAATTTGCATCCGAGTATTAAAAATAATCCTTATGTTGAGCATGTGAAACRGCTGTATTTCATGAATGATGAATGGTAAATGCAATATTTTTGTGAAACAATTTGACTTAAAGTTCAGAGTCTACAAATCCATTGTGGTGTACAAAGGCAGAATTAGAAAAATGCTGCCACTGTCCAAATAATTATGGAACGAAGGTGTATTATGTACATACTACTACATGTTGCTGGCAACTTTGAAACTATTACGTACACACTCACCTTCTCTGAATGAGGTAGTCCTCTAGGATATCTAAGCACCGAACCATCTGGGAGAACACCAACACTTTATGGCCCCCAGCAATGAGTTTGGGCAGCAGCTTGTCAATAAGCACCAATTTCCCTGCAGCCTGGATCATAGCCTGGAGCTGGAAATCTGCTGCATCAGGATTGTGGTTTTTCCTAAAGCTATCCAAAATCTTTTCTTCAGCACCTAAGAGAAAAGAACATAGTAGGTACATATACACAGTGGAAAGAACATAAAGGGTACATACACATTTTTATATTGTTTATATACTGTAGGAGTGTGTGACTGCATGTCTGTTTACCCGTGATAAGATATGGATGATTACAGCACTTGCGTAGCTCCATCATAGTGTTGATGAGGTTGGGCATATTGTGTTGGTTGGCGCCCTTTGCCAGAAAGGAAAAGTTTTTCTCCAATATGGCCCGGTAATATTTCTTCTGGATATTGGTGAGTTCCACCTCAATGATGGTTTCTTCTTTGGGGGCCAAATTCTTTTCCACATCATCCTTCAATCGTCTTAACATCATAGGCTTCAAAATTGCTTGAAGCTTTTTAACCTGGTGGCATTCATGTGATTAAGTTGGCAGGTTATAATGTAAATGTATGTATTTGAAAAGGTTTTACTTTTTTTTTTTTTAAAGAGTCGCTGATAAAAAGAGTTTGTTGCACACAAATTATTTTTTAATTATAAAAACTGCTATGTTTCTCATTAAGGATAAGAAACATTAAAACACAATACCAAGCATTCAGTTTACAATGCATCATCAGCCTTCTCATTTGAAGCACATGTACTGTAGATAATATTACCAGGATAGCATTCTTATACCTCAGAAATATTGGCAATAAGGAACATACGGTCAATAAAACGCAGCAGAAAAACTAGTTCATGTTTTTATCACCTCTAGGTTGGACTATTGTAACGCCTTACTGTCTGGTTGTTCAACTAGGTGCATAAACAAACTTCAGTTAGTACAGAATGCAGCAGCGAGAGTCCTCACTAGAACCAGAAGATTTAGTGAAGTTGCACATCACCCCTGTCTTATCTACACTGCATTGGCTCCCTGTGAAATTTCGCATCAAATTTAAGATACTACTTTTGACGTATAAAGCACTAAATGTTCTCGCGCCGCAGTATCTGAGTGAACTGTTAGTGTCTTACGATCCGCCACGCCTACTTCCATCAAAGAATGCAGGCTGCCTGTCAGTACCACGTATTATTAAAACTACAGCAGGGGGTGGATCTTTTTTTTGTAAGGCCCCAGTGTTATGGAATAGTTTTCCAATTAATGTTCGGGACTCAGACACAGTCTCAGTGTTTAAGTCTAGGCTAAAAAACTATTTATTTAGCGCAGCATGTTTGTAAATAGATTAACCTTAGGTAAAGGAGCAGATCTGGGGGACTCATGGACGTAGAGTATTCTGGTGAACTGGTATGTTTAGATGCTGTCCTCCCCACTCTCATTGATCACTCAGGTTTGTTGACGGTGAGGTGATCGGTTGCTTTACATCTCAGGGAGCCCTCATGTCTGTTACTTTCTGACTTTCCCTTTTAGTTATGCTGTTATAATTAGTCCTGCCGGAGTCCCTGCTTGGACTCTGCACTAAATATACATGCACTTTATACATTGTGTGAAAGACCATACCTAACTGCCATCTCTCCTTCTCTTCTGCTCTTCCCTGTCTCTGTCTCCCTGTCTCTGTGTCGAGCTATAAATGTCACTCCTGAGCTGCCAGTGATCCAGACCCCCTTTGCCCTCTGGACCTGTCTGACTCGTCCTGGTGTCCCGCTTCTGGCTAGAGATCTCATCGCATGGATGCCCCGTGTGGTTTGCTTGGGATGCGTGTGGTGACTGAGGATGGTTCTACTTTTCCACGAAGCTGGTCCTGCCCTCGGCTGGTGCCGACAGCTGTTCTCTGAGTACTTGTGACTGCAGGTTGTGACTGTAGTTCAGGACTGGGTTTTCCTACAGTCTACCGGCGCCTCTAATAACAAACTGGACTCCATATGAACTTAAAAACACATCTCCTGTTATACTGAACTTCCAGCCTCCTAACACACAATGAATGCAGATGAACCCCTGCTATCCATTATCACCCAAATGATATGATGAAATGGGTTCCATGTTGAGTTCCTCTCAAGTTTTCTTCCTACTGCCATCTCAAGGAGTTTTTCCTTGCCACAGTTGCACTCGGGTTGCTCATCACGGACAATCTTATAACTTTGATTCGTACACATTCACATTTCATGCAAACTTGGATAATTTTTTTGACTGTGTAAAGCTGCTTTGCGGCAATGTCAATTGTTAAAAGCGCAATGCAAATAAAATTTTATTGAATTCTCCTCTGCCGGTTCAATTTCACTTTGGAAGCTGATGACAGCATCATCACAGTACAAGCATTAATTACAGAACACAATGTGGTGGCCAAACTTCTTCCGTGGATGTTTGTTCTGTAAGTACGTCTCAAATACAGGAGGAAAAAAGCTATTATATGTAAAATAATAATAATAATAATAAAATTAAAAAATTAAAAATATTCATCAACATCAGATCAAAGAAGAACGAACAMYACTTTTGGGTTCATCCTTGCAGTATGGACWGTTGATACTGACATGCACTTAAAAAAAAAAGATTACATTCCATTTGACCTGTAAAAGTCACATTTTACAAAAAGTACAAAAATCAAATACGAGATGTACAGTATGAGGAGAGATGTTTTGCCTATTTTCTCCAGAGCATTGTAAGAATATAGCAATGTCTGATTTCATCATCAAGTCCCTGCATATACAGGAGGAGTACAGGAATGTATTTAATCAAACCAATCAGTCTGTAGCTGGCAATTGACTTAATATTTTGTGATCTAAAGAGTGAAATACTACTATTTTCACAATAATATTGTACTTGTTTAATACTACTGAGGGTTGTTCAAGTTTTGACTTTTCAGCTTTTTAAACCTGATTTTACATCAATGTCTAGATATACTATTCTTATTTTGTCTTATTTTTTGTAATTTGTAGAATAAAGTGAATCTTCAAGAATTAAGACACGAAAACGGTCACGTTATAGTAGAATGATTAAATGTTCCTTGTGTATGATTTCAGTATGATTTTGGAGGCTATTAGGTATTATAAAAATATTTATCACGGCTATCTCTTGATATTAAATAATGCTCTTTGTACATAAGCTCCTAGTGTAATCATTCTACATTCCTGTAGAAATCTTCAGCTGGTTAATAGTAACCAAGTTAACCTGCTACATGATGTAGAACTATAGTGAGGAGAAACCCAACCTGCTCTTCGGTTTTTAGATCGCCAAACTCCTCAAGAAATGAGCTCTCTGAGGGAAACTGCACTGGCTCCAGGAAGTTGAGCAGACTGAAGAGTTCCTCCACAGAGTTTTGTAGAGGTGTACCGGTAAGGAGAACCTTGTGCTCCTAAGGAGAGCAGGAAAAAAAGAGGAGAAAGATGAGTCAGCATGCTAGGAGCCTTAACTTCTTAAAGGTGTGGGAAGATTTTTTTGTCATGTTCTGTATAGAGCACAATAAAACAGGCATTCATTTCTGACCAACATGACTATAGTCCATGACTGCAGTATTTAATCACAAAAATATTTTAAATGTCAAATAAACCCTCCTAAGATTATAATGCATATTATCAATCTAGATCGATCTAATTCAATACAGATTGCAGGTTGTATTTAGGGAGTTATAACAGAAACTCAAGTATTATTGGCACCCTTGATGAAAAATGTGCAAATCTACTTCTATAAACACATAATTAATAAATCTTTTACTTAATCAAGCAGTAAAAAAAATGTCTAATTACAACTTCTTAAAAACGTGTTAAAAATGTATATATAATATATATATTATTTAAATAAAATAAATAAAGCATGGTTTTACACGTTTTTTCCTTAAGGGTGTTGCTATATGGTTTGGTAACTGTTATTGTTTTTATCACAATCCTGTCTAACTGCAAAGGTGGTCGGCTGCTTTGGCCACTTAGTTGGATGTTAGGTGGCTTTTATAGGGTTTAACATGATCCCGGTTAGTTGCACGTTTGTAGCTAGTAGCTACGGCACACAGCACATCAAACAGCATCATTAACATTACATATTACTATTTACAAACAACATTAACCTTGAACATACTAATTGGAAAAATGAAGGGAAGATGGGAATAAACAGACCAAGTTCATGAGTTTGAGTCCTTCCAACAGTTTACAGTTACGATTCTTCAGTCGATGGGCTTCGTCAATCACCACACAGCACCAATTAACCTTTTTCAGTTCAGGGCAATCAGCCATGATCATCTCAAACGTGGTGATTACACCATGAAACTTAAACACGCCAGTTATTACGTTTCCCTGCAAAGAAACAAACAGATTAAAAACCCAAACAAATACATTTTTATTAATCCTTAGCAATTCTTTTTCCCCCCTTATTTAGAACTGCAAATTAAACCAAACAACTCTCCTGTTTGCTATACTAGATCACTACCTTGCTCTTCTAAAAACACACCAAATCCAAAATATACTTCAAATAGAACCCAATACCTTCTTAGGCAAATAATGAAATGTTCTGTTTAATACAAATGTCTACGTGATCAAGCTTTTTAGTTGTTTTGCAGTCCTACCAATACAAAATCACCACAATAATCTGAATGTCCGACCACATGAACAGGTCTAACTCGGTGCGACTCAGCAAAATATTTACTGTGTACAACACTTTCCATTTATCAAAAGCTTGAAAATGTTCAGTTGTTTTCCTTTGCTAATGTCTAGTCTCCTTCTTTGCCTGCAAACATACAAGATAATAGTCAAATGTGTGTGTGTGTGTGTGTGTGTGTGTGGCGCTATGATAGAAAGTTTCAGAACACACTGCTGCATATGGTTCGGTAAAGGCATAGACCAGATACCCCGGCACATCTTCAAGGGTCAAATCTCCAAGCTCGATGAGTCAGAGCGGTTTTTCCTGCACAAGGACGACCTACAGTACACGATATTTGGCACATGATTTTAATGTTATGGCTAATCACTGTATGGTTGTTAGTTTGTCATATTACTTCTGATTCAACAGAATAACGCAATGACAAAACTGTTCAGATGATTTGCACGTAAATACCCATACCTGAAAAATATCAAGCATTAGGCATGTATAAAAAAAATGATATTGAATTTAATTAGCCTTATGTGGTAGACAGCTAAAAATGATAACTTATTATCGATGACACTATGCACATTTATTGTACTTTATAGTTACTGGCTCAGGTCTTGTTTGACAGACTCTTCAAGAATTAAATGTTCTCTGTGCACACTAAAGTACTTTTCCATTCAACCTGGCTCTGGGCATCCCTAAAAAGACATTGGATACTGAATGCTGAATAACTTTCTCATACATCTAATTCTAACAACACTCATGTATCCTACTAGGGCCACAAGCACGTACAAGTAAGATATACATGATAATTTAGAAACTCTGAAATGCATTTATGATTAATAAATGCACAGCTGTGAAAAGCTTTGTGGGATTATTGACTCCAGTTTATGTTTGCTCTCTTGAGCTATACATGTCCTCCTGCAGTCCATGTCTGATCCTAAGTCTTTTGCTGTGACAGCTTTCGACCTCTATGGCTTTCAGATTCATCCCGACACTTCTTGTTTGGATACTCCAAATGTGTAATCAGCTATTTAGTGAAGGTAAAGAACTAAAAAATAACCTAAGGTAAATACGGTTGAGTTAAAATCTTAAAAATTATGATGTTCGTACTAATTATCCTTCCAACACACAAAATAGTACTGTTTGCCTACTGTATGTAGTACACAATTGTGAAAAACTAATGACTAATCCTATTACTGGATGTCACAGAGTAAAGTACAGTGTGGGTTCCATCAGGTTTCTAGTTTGTGTAAACTATTTTGGCAAGTCAGTTAGGACACCTACTTCTAGGACACAAATAATTTTTTTCCCAACAACTGTTTGCATATAGATTATTTCACACATAATTCACTACATCACAATGCCAGTGGGTGAGAAATTTACATACACTCAGCTGACTGTTCCTTTATTCCAGAAAATTATGTCATGAMTTTAGAAGCTTACCACTTTAGAAAGTACCACATTCATCTAGAAAGAACTGCACAAGCATTGAACACCATGGGAACATTATTCCGCTCAGCAAGAAGGCATATTCTGTCTCCTAGTGATGGACATATTTTTGTATGAAAAAAATAAAAAAATCCCAGAACAACAACGAAGGACCTTGTGAAGACACTGGAGTAAACAGGCACAGAAGTATCTATCAGTTTCACAACAAACTGGACTCTATTTTAACTTAATGGCATCAACTATTATATTGAACTGCCAGCCTGCTAACACACAGTAAGCCTGCAGATCAATTCCTGTTATCACCCAGATGAGGATGGGTTCCCTGCAGAGTCTGGCTCCTCTCAAGGTTTCTTCTTATTGCCATCTCAGGGAGTTTTTCCTTGCCACTGTCGCCATCACCCTCGGCTTGCTCATCAGGGACAATCTCATCATTTTGTTTCATACACATTTCACATTTCATACAAACTTCCATAATTTTTTTTTTTTGATTGTGTAAAGCTGCTCCGCAACAATGACAACTGTTAAAAGCACTATACAAATAAAATTGAATTGAATATCCACAGTAAAACAAGTCTTATAAATCAACATAACCTGAAAGGCTGCTCAGCAAAGAAGAAGCCATTGCTTGAAAACTGCCAATAGAAAAATCAGACTATGGTTGGCAGTTTGACTTTCTGAAGAAATGTCCTCAGGTCTGATCAAACAACTGAATTGACCTGTTTGCCATAACAACCTCGGAGGGGCAGCATCAGGCTTCTGCAGGAGGGAACACTTCCCAAAATAGATGGTATAATGAGAAAGGAAGAGTACTTTGATGTATTGAAGCAATATCTCAAGACATCAGCCAGTAAGTAAAAACTTGATCTTCCAAACGGCCCCCCAGCCTTCTTCCAAAGTTGTCAAAATGGCTTAAGAGCAACAAAGTCGAGGCATTGGAGTGACCACAAAGCCCTAACTTTTAATCCAAAAAAAAAAAGTGAGGAGGGAGGAATACAAATCTGATTTCGTTACACCAGTTCCGTCAGGAAAAATGGGCTAAAACTCCACTTAAGAAGCTTGTGGAAGGCTAACTGAATACTTTGACTCATTGAAGTTAAACAATTTAAAGGCAATGCTACCAAATACACTTTTTACCCACTGGGAATGTGATGTAATAAAGAAAAGCTAAAGCACATCTTTTTTTCTCTATTATTATTCTGTTAATTTCATATAATATCCTAACTGACCTAAGAAAGGGAATGCGTACTTGGATTAAATGCCAGAAATTTAAACGTATTTAGCTAAGGTGTATGTAAAGCTCCAACTTAAACTGTGTGTCTACATATAGCTTTTGTATATTGTTTAAGTATTGCATGTATATACGTATATGTATTAAGTGTTACATAAAATTGAAGTGAATTGGATTTACCTGTTCATCTCTGTGAAACATCTCGTACTGCAGGATCATCTGGCGGCTGATCTGACTACCATGATAAACAATGACGTTAATCTTCGTCCATGTGCGAAATTCTCTCTCCCAGTTTGTAATGGTCGAGAGAGGTGCGATGATTAGGAAGGGACCTCTCAAACCCATAAGGAATATCTCATAGAGGAATGTTATGGATTGGATGGTTTTTCCAAGACCCATTTCATCAGCTAGGATGCAATTTTTCCTAAAAAGGAAGATAATAGTATATGTACACATTTGTATAGTTTATAGATATACATCACACACACACACACACACACACACACACACACACACACACACACACACACACGCCATAACACTACCACTTCATGGAGAACAGAATAACATTTATCATGAACTAAACCCCAGTAAATTAGTGACAGGATCATGTGGGGACCAAAGTTTAGCCCACCTTGTCCTTTCCTACAGAAAGGCTAATGTAGAAAATTAATTTTAAAAAAGTAGAAATATATCAGAACATCCAGTAAATCATAGCTGGGTGCAATAGGGGGGGTTGACATGCAGGAGTTTAAGGTTACTTATCCTGCCTCCAAATTCCCCACATCGCAATCCAAATGAGCATCTATGGAATGCACTGAATAAGACCAATCCTTAGAAGCCCCACGCCACATCCCACAGAACTCAGTATCCACTGCTAATGTCCCAGGGCTAGACACCATAGTCTGTGACCTGTCTTTGTAGCACAAGGGGAATTTTAAGTCCAATATTATGCTATAATATTATACCAAATGTTTTAAATTTTAAATGTTATGGCTGTCCGTTTTGTGTGTGTATGCGCATGTATGCATCCATCTATCCATCCAGGAACCTTTGATGTCCAACTAGGGACTGTGGAGGCCAGTGGTGACCATTTGTATTTATTCCTAATTTGTACGGCTGTGATCGAACCTCCAGTCAACATTTATACGCACATTCATACAGTTGTGTGCAGATCAATAAAAACTTTCTTCACCTTGTACTATACTGAAAACACTACAACAAATTATTTGATGATTTACCAAGTGAATTTAATTACTTGTTGAAAATGTGTACTCATTTCAAATCTTGAGGCTGCAACATTCTCCAAACACGTTTAAAACTAATAACAAATGTGACGCATAGAAATTACATGGTGATGAGAAACGGATGCTGTTAAACAGATGAACCAATTGTGTTACAGTATACAAAGCTTTTCAAAGAAAGTCCTAGTCCTTCTACTTTTAGAGCACAGATGGGGCAAGGCTCAAGGAAACCTATCAAATTTGTAGACTTGTTGTAGAGTTTGCAATGTAGTACAAGGTGAAAATATAATTGTGCGTGTGTGTGCGAGATTGTTTTTATGTTTATTGTGATGGGTATTTAAGAGTTAAGTCCAAGATACACACCAAGTGAACACTTTATTAGGAACACCTGCTCGCCTCCACATTTATGGAATTATCTAAAATCAGCCAATCAAGTGGCAGCAGGGCAAGGCATGAAATCATGCAGCTACTGATGTGAGCAGAAAAGCATGCATAACACTTTGATCGTTTGCTCTTGTAGCCCTTCCACCTTAAGGTTCAGAGCTCCACCTTTGTCAGCTAAGAACAGACAGCTAAGGCTGCAGGGGGAAAAAGCTCAAAAACTTGAACAGTGGCCTTATCTGATGAATTTCAATTTCTGCAGTGGCACACAGATGGCAAGTTCAGAATCTGGTCCAATCCATGAACCAAACCTGCCTTGTGTCAAAATTCCACACTTGTGGAGGTGGCAGTATAGTGTGGGAAAAAGTTCTCTTGGCACACTTGTTCTCAGTCTGATAATACCAATGACTTGATATGGCATGAATGTCACAGCGTATTTTTACTGCTTTTGGGAATATGAAAAGGAGTTCAATGTTCATCAATGCCCCGCCTGGTTACCGGATCTAAATCCAGTGGAACACCTTTGGAAAGTGGTATAATGGGCGATCTGCAGCATAGAAAGTCCACCTGAAAAACTGGACTACATGATGCATGATTTCAATGAGAGGTTTCCAACGTCTCATTGAAATCAAGCCATGAAAAATTGAGATTGTTTGGAAAGCAAATGAAGGCCCAACCCAGCATTAATATTCCTAATAAAGTGTTTTGTGTGTGTAGAGAGATCATTTTGTCTATTTTGAACATCAATCTTTTCAACATGCAGTGACACACAGTAAGCCTGAAAAAGAAAAAAACTATTTTCATTTGATTCAACTTTCAGAAGATTTTGAAAAGAAAAAAAAAAGTCAGTGCATTATTACCTATTGTACCAATTGAAAAGAAGCCAATTCATGCCTTCTAGCTGGTATTCTCTGAGTTGATTGCCATTTCTGTATTCGCGAGACTTTTCAAGCTTTTGCCATTTCTCCGGTGAAGGTCTCTCCTAAAGTGAAACAAACGAGTGAAAGTATATAACTACTGAGAGATACAGTCATGTAAAAAAATTGAATACCCTATTAAATCTTAATTTCTTTATAAGATAATGTCAACATATTGATTTCTGAGATTGTTTTAATTTGCAACAAAAATTTACTTAGTTTTCACTTAATAAAAAAAAAAAAAAACATATTTCAACCAAAGAAAAAGTTAGGACACCCCCATATTTATTCATACACAAATGGCTGAAATTGCTCATCAGGTGTATTTAAAATCAGCCATTTTCCTGTCCAGAAAACACTTGTGGAGACATTCAAGACAGCTAGCAACATGGCCAAACAAATTCACCCCAAGAGCAGACTGCAAGATACCCAAAGAAGTCTCCAAAAACTCAAACACCTATAGCAAGCTCTTGCTACGGTCATGTAAAAATGCATGCATCCACAATAAGAAAGAGACTGCATGACTAATCATCATGTGCGGTGTGCAAGGAGGAAACTTTTGGTACAAAATACAGCATTTCATCAAAAGAACCTTTTGATGAAATACCAACCGTGAAGCATGGGAGGCAGACGTGTCATGGTTTGAGGATGTTTGCAGCATCAGGACCTGGCCAACTTACAATCACAGAATCCACTATTAATTCTACATTTGTAGAATTCTACACTGGAGATGGTGTTTGAAGAACACGCGAGACTATCKATCATAAAAGCTGAAGTGGAACTGGACCTTTCAACATGACAATGATCCAAAACATATCACCAGGGACTGGCTGCAAGGAAAACAAAATGGAGAGTTCTGAAATGGCCAAGAGCTGAATCCTTTTGAGATCCTCTGAGGTGATTTGAAACAGAATTTTATTCAGGAAACCCATCAAACATCACACAGCTGAGGAGGGAAGGAAACTTTCTTCCAGTAGATGCCAAAGACTGGTAGATGGCTACAAGAAACATCTCAATTCTCTTTTTTTAATTTTATCTTTTGCTTAATAAGTGAAAAGTAAGAATTTTTTTTCAATATGCAATTTAATATCCTTCATATACTAATACAAATCAAAACATATTTCTTAATAAAGAAATTAATATTTAATGGGGTGTCCTACTTTTTTTTTTTCACGACTGCATTTAAGAGCATAGAATAAGAAATAATTACATTACATGTAAGTCTACAAAAAACAAAAAAAAWTTTTTATTTTTTTTTAAAAAGCAGTACCATCAGGCAGGGTTAGAATTTCAGGGTGATTAAGGGGGGTATCTTCACACATCGCATTTGTGTGTCCACCCGTTCATTTCAAACATGGATGACATTATACCAAAAAATGTGCTTGGAATTTTACGCTGGAGCATGGCAAGCAGTTAGTCGGTTGCATTTGGTCATGTCCAGAAAAAGGAAGGAAGCCAGGTGCCTCGTTTTAGCAGCTGTTGCTAGCACTGCTATGAAATCTCACTGCTATCGCCCTAAACGATGGCCCCAAGCGCCCAACGCATGCCCTAAGGCAAAAAGTTGCATGGATTCCCATCTCCTCATTCACATTCAAGTTGCTTAAATAAATAAATCAGATTTGGCCCACTTTGCTCGGCAGTGACCACAGCCTTAGGGCCTAAAAAGAGTATGACTGTTCTCAATTAATAACTTAGGACTTTTAATATACTGTAGTGTTGCCTACAGATGTCCTATCCTCACATATTTCAAATTTCATATTCTCGAGCCCTGTTCTCCAGCTCATATTCAGGATCTCAAATTATTATAATATTGCCCAAGTTCAATCAAAAAAAAAAAAATTAAAAAGATTTTATTACAGAAATTCTGCACAGTTATATTATTTTATGCACTCAGTACTTGATATGAGCTCCTAATGTAGCATGGCATGGAGCTGATCAGCCTGTGGCACAGCTGAAGCATTATTGAAGACTAGGTTGCTGTAGCCCTTAAAGCTCAGAGCATTTAGCCATCATTTGTTTTGCTGTTTTTTTTTTAATATACAGAATAAAATATATGGAGCTCAAGATTGTACAGTATAGAGTGACATATCCTTTATTCAGCATAAAATAGGCAAAATATTGAACTGAATTTTAGTTAATTTTAACCAACTTTCCAAACACGACTGAGTGAAAAATGAGGAAACTGGATCACAAAGGCAAAAAAAAAAAAAAAAAAACACACACACACACACAATTCGATTGTTGTTCCTATGACCAAAAAATATGTAACAATATGCTCATTTTATGAGTGCTACATTTTTGCAACTTATTCACATATTCTGGTAGTGGAAAAATTTGGTAAATACCAATACCAGATTTTATAAAAGTAATGATAACTTTTGTTCTACCTGACGTATCCAAAAACCTACAGTAAATATACCCTTTCTGAAGCCTCCCCATTAACACACTCCAAGAATGCTTCTATACAAGCACACACACATAAATACCATATACAGTACTTTATTCATTTTTAATCTAGAACATACGAGTTTCACTTTCAAATAATTTACCAAAAAAAGTTATTAAAAAGATATTTAAATTTTTGAAGATACACTGTAGGATTCGGCTTATGCAAAGATACAGGGACTATATTATTGTCTCAAAAGTGATGTGGAATACACTTTTCTTATAAATGGATCAATGAAGTAGTGGGCAGAGAAATGTTTTCACTCCTCACTCGCTCTGAAGGCTCCCTACCTATACAACCTCCACTTCCGCAGATGTGTGAAGGGACGGGACCGCTACATTGGGCACAGCTGGTGAAGTTCTTTCCATTTGAATGCCTCCATTTCACCTGGTTTTGCTCGTTTCCTAAAAGGCAGGCTAAGCACCGCCAATTCACTTCGGTCGAAGATCTTATATGTAATGGTAAGTAAGAACTGGCATTTACAACGATGGATACAGATGCAAGTAATGATCGGAAATATAGTGAGAAATGTGCATTGCTCAAGCTGTGGTACACATTGAACATGAATTCTCAAACATAAAATAATAACTCCTGCATTAGATCTGACCTAAACATTTAGCTTTGGAGGACTGGCCATATAAGATGCGTTATATCATAACAAATCTTATAGTAAGAGCAGTGTGAAAAGGTGCACTGTTCTAGCATCTCATTCTGACCGTGTAAGGAAGAATTACACTGGTTTGTTGAAGTACCTCATAAATGAACTGCAGAGCCTCACACTAAAGCTGCTGTGAAAATGCAGGGTGAAAAGTCAACAGTGAAAGTTCCACAGAAGCATCATGACTGGCCTTTTTAAATGTATGAGCATCACTGGACGGAGAGCAGGAAAAATACCAAGCAAATAAAACTGACAACTTGCCCGCCCAGTTGCAACCTTATTCTGTGACTGAGGTCCCTTGAAAATGTCATCTGGCCATAAAAAGCACAAACAGTTTGTCTAGTTTGTGAAGGTGTTCTCTTYGTTGTGTTCTTTGTGGTGTTTGTCTTGAAGGTGCCCATGGTGGCCAAACTCATTGGTGAACTAACCAGAAAAGCAATTCAGAACTTCAGCCAGTTTAAGTTACAAGTGATGCAACATGGAGAGACTTACAGTAAGAGAGACATCTACAGTATTGCAGGCAAGATCCACTTACTGTAGGCACCTCTCCCAAAAGTACTTTTGGGCAGTTAATGAAATCTTGAAACAGGCTCTGTAACTCTCTGTACACTTTTCTTTTGTGCACATTTTTGGACGACTATTAGAGATCTTTGACCCTACTTAATTTTTGTATGTCCTGTGTGTGAAGATGTTTTCGGCCATATGAAAAAGAAAGGAGTAATTTTTTTCGATTCATTTTAGTGGTTCATTCATATTTCCATACAACATACTGTAGATTGCTGAATGAGATGATAATTATTAGGAAATTATTAATCCTTATTAATAATATTAGATTATTATTTCTATTTGACTATTTTCAAATGGCACCGTGAGCATCCCAAACCCTTCGGAGTAACTGTATAATTCACACTCTGCCTTCAGGTAAAATAAAAATGTGATCTATGAACACAAAAAATATAAAAACAGATCTTCATGATGTACTCAGAACATAAATTCAGTTCAGATTAATTTAATGCAAAATCTTACAACAGGTGTGAGTTCTGGTATTTTCTTGAGCTCTTCAAACTCACGAATCTTCACAGGGTCTACATCCTCCTGGAGTTCCCAAGTGCTTTCCTCATAGGACAGAGAACACCACTTTACCAGGTAGTGCGTCACCTCCTGTTGAAACACATGCAATGTCTTCCAACAGCAGTCTTAGACACAGACTGTATCGACTCTTTATTACATATTATAATACTTCCCTCTCCAGTTTCTGTATCTGTAGTGATCGCAATCTCCAAAACACGATCTACTTCAACATAGTCTGGATTAAAGAGGTCTTCATCCAGCTAGGGAGATTAAAACTGATATTACTGATACTGAGCAAAATCTTTAAAAAAAAAACAATTAAATTAAAATTATCATTTGAAGTGTAAATATTTAACTTTAGTTTTATTTCTTTCTGTGTGTGTGTGTAGAACCACAATTCTTTCTAAAGATTACTTTGGTCATTCACAAATTTATGTATGGTTATGGCATTTATGATTTATTTTTAGAACGTTCCATATAATAAAAATATATAACCATACACATACGTAACGGATTTAGAGCAGCAAATTATCCAATAAATAAGATAAAATTATTATAATTTACACAAACATATTGACAGAATGAAACCTTACCTCTGAGAAAATGTGCTTCATTTGTGCTTGTTTGTTCCTGAAGCGCTTGATTTTTTGGTGAATGCGTGGGTCCTTTTCCAGCTCCTCCAATGTTGCCCATTTACAGTGAAGGTAGGAACTAACAACAAAATCATAAAAACACAAAGCAGCAGGAAATATTATTTTAGATGGAACACCTATTGAGCAGATATGCCCTCATGTACTGTAAGCATGTTCGTTTGCAGGTCAAAGACA
>QMIH01000230.1:363807-412605 GCA_003987875.1 Clarias batrachus
CACCTTTCCTTGTTTTCCTAACAAAACTGCCCTTTTCCCATAAGAACTTGCCTCGTGTCTGTGTGTCAATAGTACGCCTCGAGTCAAAGTTCTTACATTGGTGGAGAATGCAGCATGGGAACACCTGGCGGAGACCACGAGTTGGGTCGTTATCAAGGCTGAGGTTTTAATCAAGGACAGGCAGTCATTTGTGGCAGCTGTGAGCTCGAAGCTGAGGGAGGGGTAAATCTTTTTTCACTCCTCACTCACTTGGCCAGCGGCATCCCCTTCAGCAGAGGTGTGATGGGGTGGGGCCGCTAAATCTGGCAAGGCTGGCGGAGATTATCAGCTAAGGTCCCCATGCYATCTTGGCTCTTTAAAAGAGAGGCATGGAATTCAGTTCGGGGTTCAGAGGTCAGCAGAGAGTGGCATAAGAAAAGGGCCATATCATGTGCCTCATGGATTTTAAAGACGCTCGGCCTATACACCGCTGTTCGGCTGCTTGCCGGAGAACAGCCACTTTAGGACCGTTTTCACTCCTTTCCTCCCTTTCTTCCTCCTCCCACCTTTCCTTACTTTCCTAATAAAACTACCCTTTTCCTGAAAGACCTCACTTCATTCCTGTGGTGCACCCCGAGTCAAAGATCTTACACAGCATTTGGTTGAATCTGAGAGGATAGAATTATACAATTCATAATTCCACTTACTAATTCAACCTGACTAAGCAGTGAGGTCATAAATAAACACCAGAGAAACACCGGGGTCCACTGTCAGCCATACACACTTATGCCAGAACACTGACTCCACCACATTTGTCATATGATGTGGTACGCTCTGGATCATGAGCTGTTCATTTCGTTCTCCAGAATTCTCTTGCCATTTTTCTGTGACTAATTAATATTGGTTTAATTAGTCCAAAATATTAGCAAAGTTTTTTTTAGTAAAGTGAAACCTGGTATTTCTGTTCTTGAGCATTATCAGTGGTTTGCACCTCGTTATGAAGCATCTGTATTCACTTCATAAAGCAGTCTCTTGACTTAATGGTAATGTGATGGTGTTCTTTACAATAGACTGAATTCTGCTGCTCTGCCATCCACATTTTTGTCTTCTGTGGTCTTCCATGCCTGTTGCTGAGCTTAGCAGAGAATTCTTTCTTTTTCAGAAGGTTTAAATCGTTGTATTGGACACTCCCAACGTGTTGGTTGTCTCGCTGATAGSTTTATTTTGGGGATTTTTTTTCTGCATAATGATGCCCTACTTCATTTGCATAGACACCCGCTTGGACCTCATGTTGAGAGTTCAAGTGAACATCCATCAAATGCAAGTTACATTCCAGAACCACCTCCAGGCTTCTAATCTGCTTGAGTAGTCATGAAACAATGAGGGAAAAGGCCACACCTGGCCTGCTGGTCAGCCTTTTGTTCCATTATTTATGACCCAGCAAAGACAAAAACTTATGTGGTCCCTAATCCATCTTTCTCAGAAGAAGCAACTTGGTGGTTTGAAATGTTTTTTGCTACTCATCCAAGAAGCTATCCAGTTGACATGACGTAACTTCCRGATGATGCATTGCTGTAATTATTTTCCGCCTGTAACCAAGCTTTCAGAATACAAGTGTCCATATGTGCCATGACAATAAAGCAACCTTTGAATCTTGAGAGAGAAAAAGACAGAAAGGGAGGAGAGGTTAAAAAAGGAATAAATATTAAAATCACTTCCAGAGTGCAGTGATGTAAATTGGAATAATGCTTAAGATTTTAAATCCTATTTTTCCTCAGCTTAAAGCAAGGTCAGTGACTGACCGTGTTAGTAAGAACAGAGCGTGAACACATGCAAGGATAAAAAAAGAAAAAAAAGAAAGAAGAAAAATAAACCATACCAAACATAAGTAAAGGAATTACATTCCCAGTGAAAACATGATTCCCTTTCTTTATAATAATGCTACTTTTACCAATTGGCAGCTTCAAATTACACACAATAAAACTTGGGATGAAAAAAGTGAACACACTCTTTTCCTGCCAAGATGTTATTTATTCCACTAAAATTAGCCTATATTTAGGCCTATATGTACTTTTTGTTTACAGCCTACCTAAAAGGTCTCCAGTCCCTGTCTCAGATTTCAGCCTTCACTCATTTTCTTAAAAAAACACTATTTTTTTGTGTCCTCATGATAAAGGTGATGTGCTTACATGATTTTTGGACAGGTGCTGTACTTGCTTTCTTCTTCTTATGTTTTKGTCAGTGAAAACAAGGGTGATGCACATTATCCAATACAGTCAAAAAAGTTCTAAGTAGAGTTTTGGTGCGTATAACATCTACCCGAGTAGAATGTCTGAATGCATGTTMATAGGGGACAGGTGAACAGATACAACAGCATGAATCTATAAAATAATCTACATACAAATGTGACTGCCCTGTCAGGTAAAGTACATCCTAYAATACACACGCCTTCATTTTCATAGTAAATGCCTATAAAAAGATTCAGCCTGGTAGCCGAAGGCACACGTCACCTACTGCCTGCTGCTATGCAAATACTGTGTGATGATGATGCAATCAATATACAAATTAATGTGTGACATCATTTTCTAGAGACTTTTCCTGCAGGCTTAGGATATTTTAGATTGGAAATAGCTGCCTACACCAATGTTATAAAATGAAAGCACACTGCCARCACAGAAAAGGAGGACAAAAATCACCAGAAGGACATGCAAACAAAGTTTTATGAGAAAATGGTGGACATTGTTTCAAGTGGTTGGCTACAGTCTGTACTGAAAGGAATGTGTATGTGACACAAAAACTCAATTTATTATTTTGTCTGGTAAAAAAACTAATTGGCCAGTGAACTTTTTATCATCAACTTGGCTGGTGGTTTTGGACTTCTGCACTTGGATTTTTGAAAGTTAATTTTGGACACTGTGTGCAACTCGTTTTTGTCCTTATTTTACAATTAAGTTCATAGTTAACAGTCGAATGGTATTCCTTATAAAGTATACATTGCATTACATTCTTGTGATTATTAGATTGATACTGCAAGAAGTCAAACTATTTTGAAATAAGCCTTCAAATCACTCATTATTCTTTCTTCAATTAATCTTTGTTTTTAATAATTGTGCATTTATTATGAAGGTTGATCATCTTAGGCTGATTATACAGAAAGCAGTGGAGTTACAAAATTCACTGTAAAATGTAGTTAAACGGGGCATTTTTCCCCGACACTCACATGCACATAGCACCAAAACTGACGCACCATTGATGTGTTACAAAGTGAAAACGAGGCTTACAAGAGGGGCTACAAGCAATGTGAAATAGCAAGAGCTGTGACCATTAACACATAAGAATACCTGCAAGCACTCCTGACAGGAAAGGCAGCAAGCTTTGAGCGAAGAGAGATGGGGGTGACTGGCAGTGGGTTGCAAATTAGGAAGGGCTGGGAAGACGTCAATTGAGACCAAAATTCATTAGAAGAATGATCTGAGTGGAATGAGGGGCATCCACGAGAAAGACCAAATCTGAGTGTCTATGATCCACTGCATAGTAAAAAATACATGTCTGAAATCCTCAGAACAGACAGCATCAGAGATGCTTCAGAGGAAAAGAAACATCTGCAGTCCCTTCAGAGAGTGTGTCTATGATCCTTCAGAAAAGGAGAGAAGAAGAGCTGAGGGAAATGGGCCTGCGAGCTTTGAGAAACCGGAATAGTTATTTTTTTTAAAAGCTTTTAGAGACAAGGACGGCAACAAACTTAAAGTGAACAGGGATTGAATGAATGGAGGGTTTGGATGCACAGGGCAAGGATGCCTGGATGAATAGGAGATGCTGGGATAAAGTGGACAGAGAAAAGTTGTGAGGCTACCAATCTTTAAACAAAAAAAAAAAAAAGACGCTGTAATTCCAGTGAGCAGTGGAAAGGAGAGCTGTTAAAATACATCAAAAGATAGTGTGCAATACTTCAGGAAGAGCATGATTGCCTTGCCAGGTCTTTAGAGCTGGTACGTTTGACAGCGTTTTACTGCAGACTGAAATCAAATCGGGGAAAAGACATAAAATAAGTATAAACGTCCAGCATTGACAACAGGACAGGCTTACATACAGAAATGTGTGTGATACAAGAAGCAAGAGATGGGAAATGAACAGAATAATGTAACAACACAGCAGGTCAACTAGAAAACGCATCGGTGTGGCATTTCTGACAGACCTCAACTGTTTTGTAACATTTTTTTGAGAAATTACACTTCAGCCATAACATTAAACACTGACAATTGAGATAGCTAGATGGTCAGAGTATCTCCAAAACAGTAGATCAGGTGTAGTGTTTCCAGTATTCAGTGGTTAGCTCCTATCAAAATTGGTCCAAGGAAGGACAGTCTATAAATTGGGTGTCTAATGCTCACTGATGCATATGGAGTGCAAAGGTAGACCGAATTGGCTTGAGGTCACATAAAAGCTAATATGCCCCGCCACACGGCAAAAACTATTTTCGGGAAAAAGACTTATTCTCCAAATTCCCCAGACCTTAATACAATTAAGCATTTGTAGGATGTGCTAGAAAAACAAATGCAATCCATAAGGAGTCCCCACCTTGCAATGTACAGGACTTCAATTCRATTCAATTTTATTTGTATAGTGCTTTTAACAGTGGTCACTGTCACAAAGCAGCTAAGAATCTGCTGCCAACATCTTGCTGCTCAGAATGAGGCCGGGACACATACGCACGGACAATGTGGCACTTGCTGCGCTCACGGTCACGAATGCTCTCCAGCCTAACAGTTTTATTTCCGATGACAAATGAGTTGTTTCCGTTTTTGTCTTTGGTATACTGGCGACACACGGGACAGCTCATCAGCACAGCCTCAGCATCATACTGCAGAAAATCTGTCGTCTTCAAAGTGAGATTTCTTACAAAATCTCTCTCTCTCTTTTTCATTTCTGCTTTGTCCGTCTTTTCTTCAGTGACCGTGTGCTTTCGTTTGGAAGGCTGGCGGACTCCTTGTGTATATCCTTGTCGCATATACTGGCTAGCCACGTAGGTAGGCTGAAGCTAATGTTATCTAGCAGCAGACAAGCTGCAGCCAGGTGACAACATCTCCGAGGAGAAAACGGCGGCATGGCACGTTTGCATCATGTTAAAGTTTGTGTCTACTCCTGCAAAGCACCGACATGAATACAGCAGAGGGAGAAGGAAGGAAAAAGAAGCTGCAACATTACCAAAACAAAGACTTAAAAAACTAAATTACATGACTATGGTGTTAGGAACCTACCATGCGGCAGATAGCCATCTGAGATTTACTCGCCAAACGGAAAAACTAGCCACATGCGGCGCTTGGTGGTTGTGAATTTCAGCCAGTCTGTAACCCAAATGTGTGAAATGTATGTGAAAGCATTTTTTAAAATATTATTAAAAATGGACGGTGCATGAAATGAAATGCAAGGACGGTTTCATTACGCGGTTAAAATGCAATAAATGTMAAAATAATTAAAATATCGTGAAAATACATGCTTATATGTTGTATATTTATTACACGCAAAGAGAAATATTTGTGGTCTTTTTTTTATTTTTTGATATTATATTATATTACAGGTCATGAAAATGAATCAATCCAGTTTCTCAAATTATTAGAATATTTCATCGAGTTTGAGTAAATTCCCGATTCACACAATATAAATACCATGTATGTCTCAGTCTAGTTCAGTACACACATGGGGAAGACTGCTGACTGGACAGATGTTCAGAGGATTGACACCACAGTAACACACCATCTGTAAGCCACAGATGGAACGGTATTGAAGCATATTCATCAAAGCTAATTCAAGAACTTGGTAGAGCTTCACAAGAGTGAGGCAGGAGTCAGTGCTTCAAGAGCCACTACACACAGACGTGTTCAGCAAATGAGCTTCAACTGTTGCATGCCTAGCATCAAATGAATAGAGATCGAGAAAAAAAATGTACTCAATGATGTTCTGTCATCATCGAGTGCGCCATCGTGTGGCAATTCTCTGACTGCTTTCTCCAATTACGKTTCAATTTATATATGCTTGCATTGAAGGTGTTAAAATGCATTATTTTAGAGAAACTGCAACAAGTGTTACACTCGTACATTACCAGGAGGTACAGCATCCTGTCAGGTAGGAGAGCACTATTTTCTAAGTTTGTTAAGGTGTTAAGGCATGTTAAAATGAGTTTAAGTCACATTCACAACAAACATTAAACCAACCATGGGCAATAAAAAAATGCATTAAACAAAACTGACATTATTCTCATTGCTATTATAAGCTGGTGTACATTTTACTGTACTGAAAGTGAAGTGTATTTAGCGTCTTCACCTTTTTTACCAACTCAGACACTGCGCTGCACARTACTCAACTGGACTGATTGAGCGAGACAGACGTATTAAATGTAAAGCTCTAACCAGTAAGAACAGTACACTTAGCCTAGGACTAATCATTACGTGCACGCTCTCTTTTGCCCTCTTTTTCGTTGGCTTCCTTTAAAAAAAACTGATTTCTGTCGAGAAAAAATATATTTATTTGTATTTATTTTAATATCGTATATTTTGTTTGCTGGCGTCAATGTGCGGGATGTCTGTATTAGCAATATTTGAAATTGAATGAATGAAGTTCGTCATCGCTGCTCACATTCCCATCACCCTGTATTTTAACAATTCTCAGGTTTACATTCTTTAGTTCCAAATTATTCCRCTTAGTTTACTGTTCACCAAATAAATGAATTATACTCGTCATGTACAACAGTATTCACTAGTTAGTTTGTTTTTCTTACCAGAGCTGTCGGAAGCGAATCAGATAGGAGCAGGAAGGAGACCGGGAGAGAGACACCCGACCAAGTCTCCCAAATGCTTGTTCCCATACGAGTGTACATTGGATTTAAAAAACAGTCTGCCGTGCAGTCATGGCGGGGGGTCTTTCTGGCATGATGGCCTGACATGCCGGTACTATTTATTATACGAGAAACACTCCAACCCACAGAGAGTCCAGTGCACTGGCCATCTCCTCCAGCGTGGATTTCCAGAGTCGAGAAATTTACTTGAGATGATCATACAGTAGGGCTGAAACGATTCCTTGAGTAACTCGAGTAGTTCGATTACAAAAAATGATCGAGGCAAAATCTTCTGCCTCGAAGCTTCTTTTAATGAATTTTACAAGCTTGCGTTATGTTTTATGCAATTATTATATATTATTATTATTAATTATTATTAATTAAAATTAATTATAAAATTTATTTTTAAAAATGTGCCCTATTTTTTTATGCTTAAAGTCATTTGAAATACTTTTTTTAGTTTTTGCATCTTAGAAAATGCTTTAAAATAATGTATGGCACTGTAATGCACTTAATTCATCTCAGTCAACTTTAAGCTATTCCTTGTGTTGTGAATAATGACAATGTTTATTTTTGATAAAATGCTGTATGCATTTAAAAAATAAAAATAGATTTTTCTTAAAAGAAAACCAATTAATCTTTGTTTCTCTTTTATATTTTACATTGCTGTTTAATTAGGCAAAAGTACATTTTATTCGATTACTCGATTACATTTTTTGTAGAATACTCGATTACTAAAATATTCAATAACTACAGCCCTATTATACGGTCATCAGAAGATCAAAACATCTTTGCGGTTATAGGCAAGTTTCTCATGAACAAAACGTTAAAAAAAAATAAATCACAAAGAGCACAGAGAGGAGATCCTCGATCGCCTGCATCTATGTAATTTCTTGCTTGTCAGCATTTCACCCACTGTATAACAGTACCAGCAGAACAGATGAGAAGGCAGCTGGCCCATCAGTTCTGCTAGCGCTTTAGCTAACACTAGCCATAATCAGTGACAGATCTTGAGAGTGACTCATAGATGATGTGTTAAAAGATATAGAACTGGAAATAACTTTTTCATGTTTCTTATTCTACTCACATTCATCACAGTTAAATTAGTCAGACAACTCCAATACATCAAACACCCTTGCCAATGCTATTGCACTTTTAATGAATATTTATTTTTGCACAGATTTTTTTTTTTTTTTTTTTTACTTAAAAGGTAGGCAAACTGTTCCACTGTACAGACCTGCAGTACTGCATTCTCACTAGTCAAATGCACCTGTGACAGATCTGGGGCTGAGATATGGTGCATGTTCCCACAGTTATGATCAGTCACTCTGAACCTAATCCACTTTCCTCTGGAAGCAGACCATGAACACAAATTTAGTTTGCAATAACTGCATTCTTTCAGAAAGATTAATAAACTGGGCAACAAAATATTAAAGATGATTTATTAACAGGCGTAGTGAAATTGCTTATGATTTGTGATACTGATGGGACGATCATAGTTTATAGTCGACGCTCAGTCGATTTCCTATGCATTTCAGGCAATCAACAATGCATAAATGGCAATCGATTTTAATTAAAATGGTGTAATGGAAACATGCATGTAGGAACTAGGAACACAAGTATGTATAGTGCCGATACTGCGCATGCTCACCACATGGTTGTGTAAAATAGGGCTGGGCGATACAGAAAAAAAAATTATCACGATATAAAGTTTCATATCATTCGGTATCGGTAATTATTGAATATTTATTAATGAAGACCAGTAGAAAAAAAGTTAGAATTTAACCACTTTATTTTAATTTACCAACATTACTAAGGCAAATTATTTTAATAGTCAAAAACAAAAAAATTTGAACAAAAATATCTTGTCTCTTATGTCCTATAATAAACTAAATCTAAGTGTTGAAGAGACTCTTAAACTTAAAAYGTTACAAAGTGTGTGCAATTGTAAATAACACTAAAGCAAACTTTGAGGTAGATCAACATCTGTAAGATGTCAATAATAACAATATACAGTAAACCTCAAACTCAGTAAACAAAACAAATTATAATAATCAAATATGAGCTTTCGAGTAGAGGAACCAACCATCATTACAAGAAATTCTTTTGTAAAATAAATAAATAAATAAAACTAATTACTTCATACTTCATGAAGCCACATAAATTACAACATTGAATTATTAAGAAATAAGTACTATTGCACTTAAGAGTTTTAAAGAAGCATTGTACCAATTGGTTTAGTTCAATCATTTAAGAAACTTGTGATTGAGTGTGGAATGGTTACCGACTCCCATCACAAGTTCATCATTATGCATTATAATTTGTAGTTGAAATATGCCAAGATTTAGGGTAGTTTTCAAATTAAACACACACACACACAAATCAAATTGGCAAAAGTCCCAAAACATACTCCAATCTCTACAGATTTTTCCCATTTTTAAAAGATATGTGGATTAATATGATCTCTGTCGCTAACGTGCCATCTATTTGCAAAACTGTACAAAATATACTTTTGGGGAAAAAATGAACGCAAATAAGATCTGGTTTCATAGGACAGAGAAGTGGATGAAAGTGATGAATCATAACTGCAAGGAAGTTGTCTCCATCACCAAAGTAAACTTGAATCTCAAACTCTAAGTAAATGGAAAGGCAGTGTGTCTCAGTGTTCACAGATCTGGAGAACTCTGTGTGTGACTACCTCTGCATGCACACTTCACTGCTCCATGCTCATGAATAGATTTGCATGCACACAATCCATGATGCCTCGTGCTTAATGTTAATGATCATGTCCGCTGATGCCACTGCACACATGCCGCCGAACACACTATTCAAACACCATCATTTGCAAACTTAGGCTAACGAATTTTATATTAATAAAGCCTAAATGAGTGGGACAAAAGTCTTTTTATATCTGTTATAAGGAAACGTTTTCTGAGCAGAAATTCTGGGCAATTTAGACTTTTGTTTATAAAATAAATAATATTAAGTTATATTATTAGATTCAGCACGCTAAAATAGACCAGAAATTATTTCTCAGTATTTTTAGAGTAAATGGCTATACACAATATTCACCGCATGCACAATTACTAGGCAGGCCGTATTCCTGAATGTTAATTTTATCGTTGAACAAATACAAAGCTCTCAGGCAAAAATGTTAATAAAGCTCAAACCTGAATGTTTAACAAAAGAAAAGTTCATTTTGGCTTTCTCAGAGGAATACACAAGCATGTGTGCTGCATACGTTATGCAACTTAATGAAAAACAAAATTTTCCCCAACTCACTTGTCTATTTACACAAAATTAACAAATAAACACTTTGTCCAAAATACTAAGTGACCCATATAGCCTTCTTGTTTCAGGGCTTCTCAAAGTCCAGACTCCGGTCTGGATCTGAACAGCACCACAAGTCAATCCGGACTTGGCCCCCACCTTAAATTAGCAATGCAGCTATACAATGTAATAAAGAGTAGGTTTTCTACCTTGTAATAAAAACGTTAAACTCATCAATAATTTGTTAGTTTTGAAGTCTATTCGGAGATCGTTACGGCGATCCTTGCCTAAGATTAAGGCAAAATTCGAATGGTTTCCATATTGTCATGACAATGTTAACAGCCGAGGAGCACACGGAGTCGTGATGTTAAACACCAAGTCTCGGCTAACARGTACCCGTTCAAAATTAGCGAGCGAGCAAACAGCTAACAGGCTTTCACATTCTGTCAGTGTACATTACGTCCTGTATGCTGTGTGGATGTCGATGCAAAGAAAAGTTGAGTATCTCCGTCTAGGGACCACAACTTCTTTGTGCCAAGATTTAGGCAGCTAGTTGGAGTCAGACCGTGCCATTTCTCAGACTAAACTGCTGTGTATTTTAACTGTCTTTGGATTGTTAACATATCTTTTGTGTGGTAAATTTCTCATTTTAAATGGAGACGGACAGCAAGCGTGCTTACAACAGAGAGTGACACCAGCAGAAAGTTCATGCATTTTCCATGCACATCTACGCCACAGCAAGTTGAAAAACCCCAACTTTTCAGAATGACACAAATGCTTGTGAGAAGAACCAACCAATCAGCTACTCTTTCTGTCCTCCTGGACCAGCTGGTGAAATTCTCGGTATTTTCCTGTTTTAAGTGCAAGCTCACAAGCGCTTTGGAAAGTAGAAAAAGGCTTGTGATCATGTAACTTTTATTTTAATCACCTTAATATTACAGGGTCTTGTTGTGTTGTCCTTTAAAGTCAGTTTGTTTAATAGGTTTATTATACAAGCATTAAAAATATCTATAAATATTAAGATTATTCTCTTGAAATATTTTTTTATCTAAATTTTTTTTTTTCTTCCTGTAATTTTTTTTTATGTTGACAGTCGGAGCTGTTTAGGATCACAAGCAACAATCTGCAGGCAAAAATTTATTTTTCACTAATCTGGAAATCTTTCTGACACGTGAACATAAGTTGATTAAGAGTTGATTTGGTTTAAACATCTGATTGCAGTTAAACAGTGGCATTTTTTCCACTAGGTTTAAATGTATTGTCTAAGATTTCCTTAAATGTAAATATAGAGTATAATGCTTGTAAGTCATCAGCTAATTTAATACAAGACAACTGCTTTATCTAAAAATCACCAATCGTTCCAAACCTTTGACTTCGAACTGAAATCAGATCTGGACATTTGAATATTTAAGGTTGAGAGCCCCTGGCCTACGAAGTCTGTCAGCTTCCCAAATGATGTTCAAAGAGGTGTATTATCTTCCTGCACTGTAAATCTCATGTTTATAAAGGACCCACCAGTTCTCAATGGGGGTTTAAGTCAGACAAGGAAGGGCCAACGTCATTATTCTGTCAGCTTTGAGGCCTTTGATGGCTAGCCAAGCAATCGAGTACTTGGATGCATGAGACGGAGCATTGTCCTGCATAAAAAGTCTTCTTAAATGATGCAGAATTTTTCCTGTAACACTGTTTGAAGAAAGTTTATTATAGAAACCAAAGTTTATTAAGGAAACCCACATCCTCAACCCAAAAAGGTCTAGCTCAAACCCTCTCCAACCTTGCTGCTGTCTGACTTGAAGGTGCTGTGTGTTTGTTAGTGATCTGGCCACGGGCCCATCCAACTGGTCCATCAGGAGTCACTTTCATTTCATCTGTCCCTAAAAACCTGAGTAAGTGTTGTTCAATATTTTTCATGTTTCAGCCTTCCTTACCTTGGCCATGCCTCTGAGCACTAAACAACTTGTACTTATAGACATTCCAGACAGGTTCCATTTCTTTAATATAGTGGCACAGGAGGACAAACGGTTCCTGGTAGCTTCACATTTAATTCTTCTTCTATTCTTACGTCTCTTGCAGATCATTTGTGCCTTTTCTTCTTTATACTTATTTTGTAACCCTATTGACTATTTGCAAAAAAAAAAAAAGTTTGATTATCCAGTGGTCATGAATATTGCATCCCTCTGAAACATATTTTGACCGTTCAGCGTCGGTTAAATCTCTTTTGTTGGCACATTTTGCTTTTTTAATTGTTAGGAACATAACACACATAACACTCTCTCTCATTGCACAAATATGAGTACATACTGTATAGTACCACACTTTCTATTGGGTACTAATTGTGAGATGCAATCACTGGCAAGGCAATGTGTAATGCAACACCACATTAGACTGAAATAAACTGTTTTAGTATATTCTATACATTTAAATATCTCTGCATGATTTGCATATGCTCCGCAGTTCCCATCCCGGGTTTTGACCCAAAAGTTAAACAAAAATGTGCATCAGCAGAGCAAACCATTAACAATATGGTGGTGTCATCTGCCTTTAGATAAATCAAGTTAAGGAATCTCATTTATACAAAAAGTAAAGTATGTAGAATCTGTGAAATCCAAAACGCTACTGTTCGATTTTTAACAAATACTCTTACATATACGCT
This sequence comes from Clarias batrachus, assembly GCA_003987875.1. Lineage (NCBI taxonomy): Eukaryota > Metazoa > Chordata > Actinopteri > Siluriformes > Clariidae > Clarias > Clarias batrachus. Next base: position 376,542 of record QMIH01000230.1, read on the forward strand.
TACATATTATTCCTGTCCTTTAAGCCCTTCATTAGCTTCCAGTGAGTTTAAGAGCCCAATTTAAAATGTTATTATTTGTTTCTAAGTCTCTCAAATGGCTTAGCTCCAGGATATCTAACTGAACTGATTCACCTAAGCAGCCACTTAGGTTGTCGTATTTGCTGCTGCTACAGCTGCCCTGGTCAAAACGCAAGTGTGTAGGGGGGGGGGGATGTACAGGCATATGGGCATTCGCTGTGGCTGCCCCCAAACTGTGGAATAATCTACCTAATAAGCTTCAATGTGTTACAGATCTTTCCACTTTTAAAGTTATGTCGTTACAATTTTACTATTTTTCTTTTGTGCTGTTCTTAATATGTGTACTGATTTCTTTTCAATGTTTGTTATGTTTTGCAACAACCATCAGGTTCCTGTTGTGTATAGCACAATAGCACAACACAACTAAATTAATAAATTTGTACTTTTGACTTTGAAAGTACAGCACTGGAATGTTGTTCATATTTTTACCGCTCAACATTATACCATGCCGCGAACTAACTTTTTGTTGAATGTTTTGGTCTGTGATGTAATAGGTCAACCGGGAATACAGAACTAACAAGCTCAAAGGGGCACACATCTCCACCTATTGTCAAGGTGCCATGCTTGTACAGGAACAGGACAACTATTAAGTCAGGAACAGTTGTCCAATTAAATGGGCAAGTCGAGCTATAACTATAGCTCAACTTTGCATGTAAACGTACTAATGAATATTCGCCTACAAAGCCAAAGTCATGCTCAGACCACGCCCAGCTAAAGTCATGCCCAGACCACGCCCAGCTAAAGTCATGCTCAGCCTAGCTGAAAGCTCTTCTCAAACCCTGCTGGGTGCAATGCCCTTGACCCTGTGGTATGGCTCAATTTGAGCAATCATCCCTCAAGTAACAAGGAAAACATGCATTAAGACTTACCTCTGTGCTGGCACCCAAGTGTGGAATTTAACTTCCCCTGACTGTTTTTACAGCCACATCACATGCTATCTTTACAAAATACTTAAGTGACAAAATAAATCTCATGATTTGTGCATTTCCTTCTGCAATCTCTAATAAATATTTTTAGCTTAATAGAATTCATTAACTCAATGCAACAAGCATCACAATATTTAAATGGAGATCACTAAGCACTTTAAGGTTTGTATAGGGGTATCAGCTAAATAATGTTAAGTTAATGAAAAATAAATAAAGATATTCATCTCTCTCCAATTCATGCAACTTTCTGACGCTCAAAAAATATATATAAATATTGTACACTTTAATTAGCATCCTATGTCTGACAGAATAAAAACAACCCGTAAATCCACACATGTAAATGCATTTTTCACCAAGAGTCACTGCAAAATGCAAAAACAGGAATTATTGCTACCCACATTTTTCCTGAAATCCAGACTTTCATTCCATCCACATAAGATTTGTATTAACAGAACTATAAATGCGTTCATCTTCATATAACTAAACAATCCTTTTATATGTGTAAAGCATGCTGTAGTGATAAACAATAAACAATGCTGGCAGTGCATTGTGAGTAATACACATCATTTGGCACCATATAATCTCTCAAAAATAATGGCTATAAAGGAACCTTGTTAACAAAGTTATTGTCGGGCATTGAAGATCTACTAAAAGTAAATTCTAGTGTTTAAGACAGAGATTATGTCTAATCAAGGTGAAAGCAGGCTGGTACGGTCTGATACCGCATGCTACTAAAAGTTTCAGCGGCAGTATGCAGTACCGGAAAGAGGGAAGAACAGCTGCCTGCCAAAACTGCATTCAAGACCAGTCACAGTTGCACTTTATTCATTTATTTATTTTTTAATCTGCTAATGTTATGTCATTTTACATATTAACTACTTCTAAGTCGTTCTGAATTGCCTCTACACCGGGTTGTCTGCGTCACATTTTGCTCTTTCATTACTGCTAGTTAATGTGAGCGCGAGCTTCCGCATACACGCTGGACCTGACGGTTATCCAGTACTGCGGGGTTTCAGCAGACAGACATTTGCTGCAAAATCTCCCAAGTAAAATGTGTAGCAGAATAACTTATTGATATTCTGTTTTATTCCAAAAAGAGACAGCAGCTTAGACAAGCCGTTCGAGAGTCGACGGACAAAGAATACTCTTTAAACTATACATAACTTTCCTAAATCCTTCTTTACTTCCTAAACACAGAGCCTGTGAAAACGTGCATTTGAATTATTATTCTGTGACGTTCAATTAAAGCAAAACAAATTATGAGGATTTTGGAAGTTTTTTTTTTTTTTTCTCATGTAAGCCTGTTAAATGTTGCAACCGTAATTGTTAAAACAAATATTTTGCTGTACACAATGTCAAGTCTTTGTAATCTCTTTCAACTTCAAACATGTATCAAAATACTGAAACTTTTTTCTTTCTTTCTTTTTTTTCAAGAACGCATGGAGCTGGGAAGACGTGAACAATACGAAGTCTGTTGTAGTAACATCAGGAAGAAGGCAAAACTACTTTTTACCCCTGTGTATAATCCATAGTTTCTAAACTTTCGTAGTGATCCCAAATCAGTTTTACAACAAAAATAGTAAACACTACAAATTAAACGCACCACATGGAACTATTCGGAAGTGGCAYGATATGATGCAGGTGATCGTCATGAATAATGCCAACATTATTACAGTTATAAGATTTGAACAAACCACTTGCTATTTAAAAACCTGCACATGCAAGACCAATCAACTCACAAGAGAAGACTGGAGAGCACTTGAAGTCATTTTGGTTGTAACTTCTAACCTTTAACCAGACAGACCAGTTTACCACGACATGTGCTTATAATCTTATTAACAGTGTGTATCCTGAGAAGCCTACCTGATCCTGACCGGTGCAAAGCTGAACAATCCACCTGGATCAATCTGGATGCGACTACATAAGGCATTTAATTGTAAGTAACTACCGTGTAATTTTATATATATATACTTTCCTGACATGCAATTCTTCCAAGTTTTAAAACGGCCAGCTCCACGGTACTTTTAAGACCGGCATTCAGATGCATTAGTGTTCATTTAAAAAATAATAGTGACCATGAAAAACACCGCGTGTCACATACATTAGCGATGTTAGCCTGTGCTGCTAAATCGAACCTCACTGCGACAGCACCGTTAAATATCCACGTATATATCACCGGCGTTCCACGTGTGAAGCGGCACTGGAACTCCACTGGCCCCCGTCTTTGAGCAGGACCTCGCCTACCTGAGCTTCAGCCGCCGGTTCCGACCACCATACCCCTTTCCGCCCCCGAATTTATTTCCAAGGACGCAAAAAAACGCCATGACAGTTTAGAAAAATGCATCAAATACTACAGGGGTTGGGGGGGCGAGGTGGAAAACAACTCGGTAGAATTTCTTTATCGTTATTAAAGACCTCAGCACTTCATTCATGAGGGATGCAGGAGTTAGTGCCCGGCCCGTGTAACCCTCTATTGCTGCAACGCAAATTTTATATGGCACAAATTCAGGGAGGGTGGGAATTTAAAAGACCTACTTACCTAAAATGGCTACTGCATCACCCAAAACACAAACAGCTATTATTTGGTGAAGTTTAGCGATGGTCGCCTGAACCAACAGCCTAACTTGTTTGGGCCCGTATTATAACGTTACCCATTGGCTGAGACTTAGCGCAGCCTGGCGCGCGCTGCTTCCTATTGGCTGTCGAGCTGTCAAGCAAGGCGCGCCGCTCTGTGTTTGTATGAGAGCAAAATATTGCAAGAGACCATTGTGCACTGTTAGCTACAGTGCTCGTGTGGATGCTGAGCGTTGTATTTTATCGTAAAATAACTTACATCTGGCATAAGCAGGTAACCCGCGTTCGTGCCGTCAGCTGCTGTTCGCACTGTCTGGATTCGCAGTTTTTTTCGCATCTGTATGCTAAAGCTAATCCTCCGGTTTTATGTTTCTTGTCCCTCGCAATCCACCAATCATGGTGGTTTTTACTTCATCATTACGGCGGCTGAGGGAAAAAAAAAATCTAACATTCCACGTCTTTGCTCATGGTTCGTAGCCCGGATGTGAGCAGTGGCGGATTTACCTCAAACATATCTGAGTCGCAGTATTTCTACAGTCTTCTTTAGGAGGGTGTTTTTTTCCCCCATCTCCCAGGGCAAATTAATATACTTCATACCACTATATCCAATTTATTGAATAATAAATAAAAAAAACCACGAGGTCTATAAACTGTATATATGATCGTATATATCACATATATAGAATTTTCTACATTCTAGAGAAAAAAAATTCAAGGTCAGCCTTTCTGGAATAGTTCTAAGAACAGTTTTGTCAAGTGCATTTGCAAAACCCATYAAGCACCATGATGAAAGTGGATGTCATGAAGACCTTCTCAGGAAAGAAAGAGCAAAACTTACCTCTGCTGCAGAGAAGTTTATTTAAAGTCTCAAAAATCACCTGAGATTAGAGTCTTCATGAAGGCTCCACAGAGAAGGCTTCACTTTCCTAAGTAGCAGACATATCTCAATATCGACTGTTCAGATTAGATTATTGCATATTTGGATGCCTTCAGCATTGTTTTTCAAAGTAGAGAGAGAAAAAATCAGGAAAGACCATGGAATTAGAAGGTGTGCCCAAACATTTGACTGGTAGTGTGTGTGAGAGTGTGTATAGTCACCACCTGGATTAAACTAAACAAATAGTTAAGAACGTTCTACTGTAGAAGTACTGTAGTGATTTATATGTTTCCGCTGGCAACAAGTTATTTTCCGTAACTGATGCAGTGATTAGCTTCTCATTTCATGAACAACCATGTCAGAATACATAATCTGTAGTCATGGCAAGGATGGCCCGCTGTTTCACAAATGCCAAATTATTGTCAAGCAAAGAAAACAGCTAAGGAGATTGCTGAAAGTACTAAAATTCGTTTAAAAACTAAACCCAACGCATTAATACAACCCAGTGGTGAACTATCATCTTCGGGGAAGAAATGTGGTTTTAAAAAAAAAGCATCCTTAATGATGGGAGATCACTTAAATTTTTAGTGAAATCAAACTGTAAAAAAAAAMAAAAAAACATTAGAACTCACAGCTATGATTAAGAGTTAACACATGAAATACGAAGAGAACTCAACAGCTAAACAGCCTTGTGCAGCCTTAAGAAAACAACTTTTCAGTGAGGCAAATTGGGGGGGAAAGGCTTCACTCTGCCCCTCATAGGACACACATCATTACAAGAGAGCATAAAGAATGGGTTGTGTAGCAGTGGAAAAAGTTCATGTAGTCTGATGAATCCAGATTTACCCTGTTCCAGAGTGATGGCCATGTCAGAATAAGAAGAGAATCAGAAGTGATTCACTCATCATGTCTAGTGCCTACTGTCCAAGCCTCTGAATTGCTTCAGTTGTTCACGTCTAGGTTCAGCAAAGCTATGTTCCTAAAAATGAGGTCAGCTGACTACCTGAATATACTGAATGACCATGCTTTTCCATCAGTGGATTTTTTTCCTTCCCTTATGGCACGGCATATTTCAAGATGACGATGCCAGGATTCGTCGGGCTCAAAATATGAAAGAGTGGTTCAGTGAGCATGAGACATCATTTTCACAGATGGACCACCACCGAGTCCAGACCCCATTGAGAATCTCTGGAATGTGCTGGACAAGGCTTTCTGCACCAGAAATTGGTTTCTATTCATCATTAATACATAATAAATGTGATAAATAAATGTTGTGACATTGCTTCTTCTTCTTCCTTCAAATTATTGCTGCTAAAGGTCAATCTAAATCAAATAAATAATGTAACTGTGAAGAAATGCACAGTTGATTTTTCAACTTTCCAATCAGATGATTTTTATTATGTTTATACACAAAAAATAGAATTAAAAGAAGGGATACTAACTTTTTAAGCATGTCGAGACAGTGCGCAGTATATGGTTGTTATATCTTTATCACAAATTACTGCATCAATRCGGCATAGCATGGGGATGATCAGCCTGTGGCACTGCTGAGGCATTATTGAAAATTAGGTTGCGTTGATAGCAGCCTTCAGCTCATCTGTATTGTTGGGTCAAGTGTTTCTCATCTTCCTCTTGACAGTGCCCCATAGATTCTCATGGCAGCTCAGATCATCACAACATGTGGAAACTTTACACTTGACTCTTCTCCAGACTCTGAGACCTTCAGTACGATAAAGTTAGAATGTTATTTAAACTTGTCAAAAGCATCTGGAAATGGACTACTGAGCAATGGACCAAGTCTTTTTCTCCTTAGCCGGGGAAGAGATGTCTCTGGCCCAGGAGTGGTTTGAAACAAGGAATGCAAGAGTTGTAGCCCAATTCCTGAAGACCTCTGTGCGTGGTGTCTCTTGATCCTTCAGCATCAGTTCACCCCTTGTGAAGTCTCCCAAGTTTTCGAATTGGCTTTGTTTGACGATCTTCGAAGCTGTGGTCATTTCTGTTCCTTTAGCACCTAACACACTTTTTTGCTTCAATACGGTACTCTACAAACAGCCAGCCCTTTTAGCGATGATCATCTGTAACCTTGTTGTGGAGGGTGTCAGTGGTCATCTCGTGGACAACCTTCAAGTCAGCAGTCTTTCGGCTCATGAAAATTAAAAATCCAGTATCTCAAAATATTGGAATATTTCATTAAGTAAATTATTATTCATGCAGTATAAATACCATGATTACCACGAAATCCGTCTAGTTCGGTACATGCAACCACAACCATGGGTGTATAAAATATATATAATATATTTACTTTTAGAATTACATTTTGAATGAAAAACATTTTCAAATTATATTTTTCTTTTGCATGCACTGTGTACACATTCCCAAGCTACCTGGTCTATACTGTTTGTCCTTACAGACTAATTCAACATGTTAAACATACAGGTACTGTAGACTTCTCAGGGGGTGCATTCTGTCTTAAACTACAGTTTGTATATTTTATCTGATAATATGACCATTTCATTTGATACAATGTTGGTATTTTCATATACACTTAAAAGTGGATCAGAGTGTATAAAGAGATATGCTTTAGGTTACATTATGTAAAGTAATATCATTCGATATTTTAGTCCTACAAACTGTACAACCTCCTTCCGTCAAAGAGAAGATACAAGATCATTCAGCGCCAACTTCTTCCCTACAACTTCTTCCTCGCTGAACTCTACACTATACTGTTGGGCCATTTCATCTTCTTCTTCTCTTATTATTATTATTATTATTATTATTATTATTAATTCCTTCGTCTTTTATTTTTTGGGGCCTTCATGTGCTCAAAGTCTCATAAACAGGCAATATCTTTTCAGCTTCTGGATGACTATTATGGATGTGAGGTTGATGATGTTCTCTACCTCGAAATATCTACTGTAGTAGTAAACTGTGACTATATAATCAATATAGTTCTACATGAAGGTTGTAAGATCATTGGCTTTTTTTGGGATAGAACTGCATCGCTCAAGGCAGATGCTGCAGTAACCTATTAGTGCCTCTATTCGCATTCCAGGCCAAAACAACACATCCCTTGGTTGCTGCTTGCACTTTCCATCCCTAAATGTCCATCTCCATATGTATGCATGTAAGCAGTTCAGCTCTGGTGTTCTAAGATCTCATCTCAATGACAGCAGGTGGACATTTTTTCTTGCCTTGATAAAATGATCTGTCTCAGTGTCAAGAGCTGTTCAACTTGAGCTGTTGTGGAGTGTCTGCAACTGAAATTTGTTTTCCGGGCTTATGTGTAATGGTGAGGTCATACCTTTGCAACCGCAATATCATGCGGTGCGACTACCAGTGGCTTTTGTATAATTGATTCCAAAGGTTTGTGGTCTGATTCAACGGTCACTTGTCATCCATACAGTTGCTGTCATGTGCTGTATTTTCCTCTTTGCATTGTGTGAATACACACCTGAATGCTTCAGACCAGCAAACTGCTAAAACTTCCACTTTTATAGAGTCTGCCCGCCTCCTGATGATCCATTAATCAGGGGCTGATGATTAGCAACACCTGGCCGTAACTTACCCTCCTAAATCCTGTGGAAGCAGCAGCAGACTAGTCCAGGAAGGTTACTACTACTTTTGGCTTATTTCTTGTTTCATAAATAATGGCACAGTGAAAAAAATTGTTAATATGTTGTTATTAATCTGAGGTTCTATTTGCCTAATCCTGAAACCCGCTATGACCAGATGATTTTTATTATGTTTTTACACAGAAACAAATACAATTAAACGACAGTGTTCTTCGGAACATGACATATATTGATACTTCATTGTGTGATAAGATGAAGCTGAGATGAGTGACCCAAACCAAACAATGTTGCGAATACAACATGAAAACAGCAAAATTGTACCCTTTATTTAGTTCACAAATCAATGTACTGTAATATAGTGTTTACACAGCATCCAAACTGTATCACGTCCAGTTTCACAGAAAAGATTTCCTATGTTAAGTGTTTTGTTTTATGCTTTCGTCTAATTTAATTCAATTCAAATTGTTTATATAATATATAATTTAACCATTGTCATTGTCTCTAAGCAGCTTTACACAAAAGAAATCATGGAAGATTGTATGAAATGTGAATGTGTATGAATCAAAGTGATCAGATTGTCCCTGATGAGCAAGCAGAGGGCGACAGTGGCAAGGAAAAACTCCCTGAGATGGCAGTGGGAAGAAACCTTGAGAGGAACCAGACTCAACAGGGAACCCATCCTCATTTGGGTGATAACAGATAGAAGGGATTGATCTGCAGTCATACCGTGTGTTAGCAGGCTGGACGTTCATTACAACAGTTGAAGTGTTTAAGTTAAAATGGGGTCCAGTTTGTTATTGAAGGCTCAATAGGTGGACTGTAGGAAATTCTAGTCCTGACCCATCAATCAGTCCTGAACCGAAGTCTACAGAGAACAGCTGTCTGCATCAGCCGAGGCCAGGACCACCTGCATGGTAAAGTGGAACCGTCCCCAGACAGACCACACAGGAAATCCATGCGACGGGATCTCCAACCAGAAGCGGGGGCACCAGGAAGAGTTAGACAGGTCCAGAGGGCAATTTAATACTTTCATAAATTGCTGTTGCCTGGTAGTTTTATGACACTCATTGTAAGGGTTGCACACTAGCACTGACAAAATGTTCTTTAGTGGTCTGGTGGTAAGCATGCAGTGCTCTTTCTGCTGTGTCCCACTCAGGCCACCAGTTTGATATTATGGTGTTTTGACATGGTTTTTACAACATTGTGTTGGGGCATTTGTCCAACATTATTCCATAAGCATGCAGTCAGTGTGGTTCCAACACAATTTCCTTAAAGTAATTCTAACTTTCACATACTACTGTATAACCTAATAGCAATGTTGTCGAAGCATCCAACACTTATTACCATCACCGCAACGTGTTGACACATTCCTACTGTTGAGTGACCAGATTATTGTTGGTCCACAGTGGAATTTGTTGAGACAACAGGTATTGTAACATTGTGTATTAGAAAACTTTGAAGACACAGACTGAATAAACTAATAGATTCGAGGTGAGCCAGCAATTGACCTTCCCTGAGATGCAATCATATTACTGTATGTTACTGCACTATGTTACAGGAGTTAGCGAGCTAAACTTTCATAACCGCATCTTTCTTTTCCCCCAATTTTTGCCTTGTTTTTTGCTCAACAACAGCATCCTGCTCCACCCCAGTACACCCAGAAGTTCGAGAAAAACCTAGAAGTGTTTAACATTTAAGGAGTAGTGGCGTTTCAGTACTCGGTAAGTTAAGGGCTTTTTGAGTGTTATATCGCACAACTTATCTATGAAAACCAAATAGAATAGATACCCAGTTAATTTTTAAAAAATCACTCCGAACATGTAGTTACTCCTCACAACAACAAAGTAAAACCCTTAAAAATATCAAACCGTTTCAAATATGAATCAACACATAGCTTTTATTGTAATTCCGTTTACACATTCTGCTGGTATATAGAATTATTAAGATCTATTATTTTTATCATAACAATATATTTATTCATCTTTGTCTCTTGTTTTCTTTAACCAGAGCTCAGCTGTGGAGGATTGAGTCATGATGACGGGATGATGGTCGGCCTTTTGGATATGCTGATGAAGCATGAACAAGTTGCTGTGGTGTTGGAGGGTGCCGTAGTCATTGAGGGCCTGGGTGCAGTTTTACACCCCTAGCTCACTTGCACGGAGTTTTGCTCCGTGGCCGTAAGTATTGTTCATCGCAAGTTTTGAAGTAGTGACTACGTTGCCAACTCATCGGCCCCATGGACTCATGCTGAAGAGCTTGCAAAAAGTCGCGGAATCAGAGAAACAATGTTGTATATATGAGTGCGGAAACCAGCGGACTGGGCCAAAGCGCTTCACCGCATGGAAACTTTACAATATAAATGGCCTCTCATCTGCAACTTTTAGTACATTCTAGTAGCAAATTTCCAATAGACAAGATGCTTTTCCTCAAGGAACAAATGCTACTCGCCACATTGCGCATTATGAAGCTGCTGGGCCTGGCTGCAGATGTTTTCCTCATCAGAAGAAGAAGAAAAGAGTTGGAAAGACAACAAACTGCTGCAGAAAAAAATGAGAATGAGAAGACAGAAGAGATATTGGGTGAGACAGTGGCTGCAGAGAAGGACAATGTATGGACAGTATGAGAAAGTGATGGCTTAACTAACTGCAGAGGATCGATCAAGACAGCACGAACGAGCAGGATTAAGAGAAGACACTGGTGGGCTGGATAGACAAACAGACAGAATATTTCAGGTCCTCTGATGTAAGAAATGTAAAGAGATAATCAAAAGAATAAGATCAGACCAAGGTACAGACGAAACCTTTCTTGTATTTATATAGATGCCAAAGGACTGGCCTCTCCTCCTCCTCTCTCGCTCTAGTGGTTTTGAGTCTTCAGCTGCTTGTCTTCTATAGCTGTTCGCATCAGTGACAATCAACCTTCTTTTTGCCTCTTTCTGCCAATTTAACACTCATGTCAGTATAACACACGACTGCAAGCAAATATTGTTCTGTCATTGTTGTTGGTGCACGACACTGTTCCATAAAGATCACCTCAAACCTGCTGAAAGTATTTCCTCTGCAACTGCATGTTATTCAGGGATTTCATCCCCCCCACACACACACACATTTATACACACGGGGACAAAATTGTTGGTACCCTTCGGTCACAGAAGGGTACCACAGTGGTCACAGAAATAACTTTAATCTGACAAAAGTAATAATTTAAAAAAATTCTATGAACGTTAACCAATGAAAGTCAGACATTGCTTTTCAACCATGCTTGAACAGAATTATAAAAAAAATAAACTCATGGAGCAGGCCTGGACAAAAATGATGGTACCCCTAGAAAATACTGAAAATAATGTGACCAAAGGGACATGTTAATTCAAGGTGTTAGGAAGCGAAGGAAAGAGTTGTCTCAGGAGATTCACAAGAAAATTATAGACAAGCATGTTAAAGGTAAAGGCTATAAGACCATTTCCAAGCAGCTAGATGTTCCTGTGACTACAGTTGCACATATTATTCAGAAATTTAAGATCCATGGGACTGTAGCCAACCTCCCTGGACGTGGACGCAGGAGGAAAATTCATGACAAATCAAAGAGACGGATAATCCCAATGGTAACAAAAGAGTCCAGAAAGACTTCTAAAGAGATCCAAGGTGAACTTCATGCTCAAGGAACATCAGTGTCAGATCGCACCATCCGTCGTTGTTTCAGCCAAAGTGGACTACATGGGAGACGACCAAGGAGGACACCATTGTTGAAAACAAATCATAAAAAAGCCAGACTGGAATATGCCAAACTACATGTTGACAAGCCACAAAGCTTCTGGGAGAATGTCCTATGGACAGATGAGACCAAAATGGAACTTTTTGCCAAGGCACATCAGCTCTATGTTCACAGACGGAAAAATGAAGCATATGAAGAAAAGAACACTGTCCTTACTGTGAAACATGGAGAAGGTGCAGAAGTCTCATTGACAGTTACAGGAATCGTTTGATTGCAGTGATTGCCTCAAAAGGTTGTGCAACAAACTATTAAGTTAGGGGTACCATCATTTTTGTCCAGGCCTGTTCCATGAGTTCATTTTTTTTTAATAGTTCCGTTGAAGCATGGTTGAAAAGCAATGTCTGACTTTCATTGGTTAACATTCATAGAATTTTTATTTATTATTACTTTTGTCAGATTAAAGTTATTTCTGTGACCATTGTGAGTTTTTCTTTCATTAATCGAAGGGTACCAACAATTTTGTCCACGTGTGTATATACACATATTGTATATACAGTGCTGCTTGAAAGTTTGTGAACCCACCAGACATGGTCACTGTTTTTGTAAAAAAGAACATTAAAAGAACCTTATTACACGTGCATCCAAATCCCAATGTGTAAAGAACACCTTCCAAATAATAGACACACACACAAAAAGAGATATAGTTTCACTATTTAATTCAACAAAGGCGGTTCATTTCACAAAAACTGAAAATTTCACAACTGCAAAAGTATGTGAACCCTTGTATTAGTAGCTTGTGGCTCCTCCTTTTGCTGCCATTACTTCAACTAAACGTCTCCTGTAACCACTAACCAGTCTCTCACATCGGCTCACATACTTTCAAGCAGCACTGTATACATATATATATATATATTTGAAAGTAAACAAGACTTCTCAATGGTCACACACACTATCTAAATTCTCAGTGATACGTGGTTGCCCAAGGCAGAACATTTAATACATTCTTATTTTAAAAAAAAATAAATAAATAAAAAAAACTGCCACTTTTTATAATGAAACTTGCCATTCAGCACACCTGGTGATGCTTCCTCAGTGATCTTATTATCCGCGCTAAAGCGCCATTATCATGGGAAGCCGTAGCATTGAACTTGGTCATATGATTAATTTCCGTTAAAGAATAGTAATGCGTTAAAATTTCTAGATTAATCACATGCGTTATATTGAAATGTAACTAATGTAAATAATACTGACACCCTAATGTATACAGAATCAGCCAAAAAATATGGCTGTATAGTAAGTATATACACTTCAGGAAAAGAAAAACAGTACAATGTATATTATGTGTATATATAGTAATAATATTATCATATATATCAAAATATAATTATTAAATTTTTATTTTGAATTAAAATATTCATACACTTTATATATATATATATATCCAGAGGTTTGACAAAGGCATGCATTTTTTTAATGGCAGGGTTAGCTGAAAGGTTTAGACATTGGACTACTGAACAGAAGGTCCCAGGGTCAAATTTCAGAACCATAAAGCTGGCGCTGCTGGGCCCTTGAGCAAGAAGGTCTGCTGAAGGCTGTAAATGTTACCAGTTACACAAGAGCCTCTTTTAGTGTGAGTTTATGTGGTTATATACACTTCTGGTCACATTCGTTCTATGGTGTGATTCTATGGAAGAAAGTTTAAAGATATGTGAAGGCTTTACACTTTTCTTTACTTTTTCTTAAAACTAGTGATTTAGAACTATTTCTTATAAAATGCCATTTAAGGTAAAACAGTACAGTCATGAGGGAAATGTAAATGTGGAATACTTTTTTGATATAAAAATATACTCAATCCTTTATTTTTTAAACACACATACAGTACCAACCAAAAGAGCAAACAAAGCAATTTTTTAAAATCAAAGTAGCCAACTTTTGCTCTGATAACAGTTTTGCATTCTCTCAACCAGCTTCAGGATGTAGCCACCAGAAATAATTGTAACAGTCTTGTATTAGTTACCAAATGTGATGAGAACGTATTGGCTGTCGAGATTGTGCAAAGCTGTCCTCAGAGTAAACAGTGCCTACTTTAAATAATAAACTGTATAATTTTAAGCGTTCTTAAACACTTTTTTAAACCACATAACTCTATATGTGTCGTTAATAGTTTTCAGGTTTTCATTTGATTTATGGATGCAGAGGATAGGGTTAGATGGAGGAAGATGATTCGCTGTGGCGACCCCTGAAAGGGAACAGCCGAAAGACAAAGAAGAAATTGTTTTCAGGTCTTCAATAGATTTCTACAATATAGAAAATATTAAAAATAAAGAAAAACATTTTAATAAGTGGGTATGAATGATTATATTAATTGATAATCTTGGAATTGAAGATATGGTTCCCTTTCCACATTATTGCTGTGGTCATGAGGCATCTCAGGCATGTGGAGGGTCAAATAAAACTCTGCCGTGGTGCATTCTGACTTTCTGCCAGGCTCCTGTGTAGCTTTCTTTTGTCACATTTAATAAAAAAAATAATAAATTGAAAATATCTTGATTTGTACTAATAGGTGTTAGATTCTTGCATTTGGCTGATTTGTTTCTCAAATCAATTTTACAATTTCAAAGTGGAAAAACACTCACTCACATGATGTTTTTACTCGTTTCGTCATGTGCTGTGCTGCATTACAAGATAAAATAAGATTATTTAATTTTTTTCCCCAGAAGAGCAAGAAGAATTTCATGCTATTTAAGGGAGCCAAACATGTAAATGATCTTTTAATAACCCGTATTATTACTGCACATTTTTATCACAATATCTTTGGCAATTAATGTAGATCCTATGGATGGAGGGATTGGGAAGTGATCAATTTCCTGGGAAGTAATGGCGTTCCCAAAATTCTTGTTTTCCAGATTTGACTGCTCAGCCATATCTCCCTCAATTTTGCACGCACCCCCATAAAACATTTATCAAAAACAGAGCAGTCTCCTCAGTGCTCCAAAAAAAAAGGCACATATTGATCAGAATGTTTGGAAGTTATGTTTTGTGACCTGATACAAAACATAAGAGCATTACAAGAATGTATTTCACTTAGTGGGGTTAAATGCTGTATTGAAGTTGTATTTGCACAATTGCATTGTGATTATTCGTTGAACATTATCCAACTGTCATTTCATTAAAGTAATTCCAACTTTTTAAAACAACCCAAAGGCCTATGGTGTCTACCCAATGTCTGAAGCGTTACCACCTTTTGACAAACAAATGTTCCGACTGAGAGGTTCGAAATGAATACAATGTGTTTACAACTTGATTAAAGTTTATCATTCTGTATTTGGTTATTTTTAATCTTCTGATATGAAACCATAGTTCATAATTAACATGTTTAAGATATTTATATTTATACTATATATCTTCTCCCCAAGCTGAGGTCCCAGCCACAACCTGCTCATATTGTTTTTAACAGATGTCAGTATTGCAAATGCTGGCAAAATATAAAGTTAATAAATTGGATCATTTAGACACATTGCCACCAGGAGAGGGCCACATTCTGCTGTCACTGCAGCAGGTTTATTCTGTTTCATATCCCTATTATAGCAAATGCATTAGTACGGTTACATGAATATTTATATAACAATTCATTATTAATAGGATTAATTGGCATTTACTAACCTGGTGTAAAGCTAGGATAATAGCATTTAGGTTTATGCATTGATCTGTGTTGGTAAGCAAGTCATGGAATTGCTATATTCATACACTGAAAAAAAACACACACACACACAATTTGGAATTTAATAATTACTTCAGTAATTACTATGTTTCAGTTGGCAACAATCCCTTTGATGAATCTTGTATCCTTGAAGATCTACCCTATAAGGAATGAAAAGACAACTGTTTCAGAAGAGTCAAATTATTGGCCTGCATCAATCAAAGAAAACATAACTGAGGAAATAACTGAAATTAGATTTAGGACTGGCCAAGACTATTAAAACCTAAAAAAAAATAATGCTGAATCATTAACTTTATGAAAAAAACAAAAAACAAAAAAAAAACAAATCCTAAATGACCCTGATTGCAGATCATTTGTACATTTAGTAAGGTTAAATAAAAAAGGGGTGGGGGAGGAGAGTTAACCCAAAATACCTTCGAAACAGGCAGGTGTTTTCGAAGGTTCAATGAYTGTACAGACATCTGGAGGAAGTTCATCCCACCACCTAGAAGCCAGGACAGAAAATAGTCTAGCTGCATGTCTTCTTCGATCCCAAAGAGATGATCGGGCCTGTCAAACAGTGCTGGAAGATCAGAGGGAACGTGGTGCAGTGCAGGGTGTGATAAGCGATTTGAGGTAAGTCGGTCCTGGGCTGTTTTTAGTTTTGAGCCAAGCATATGTGATTTGAATTTGATGCAGGCAGCTACAGGAAGCCAGTGAATTGAGCGAAGAAGTGGGGTGGTGTGGGAGAATTTAAGAAGATTAAACAGCTTGAAAACAAGCTGTGCAGCCGCATTCTGGATCAGCTGCAGGGGATGAATGCTGCACAGAAGCAGACCTGCCAGGAGTTAGATGCAGTAGTCCAGTCTTGAAATAACAAGGGACTGAACAAGCACCCAAATGAAAGGTGTGGAGAGAAATGAATGAAATCTTCTTCTGTTATAAAGAAGAAAGCAACAAGAGCAAGTAAAATTAGCAAATGTGAGGGGAAACTGACAATTGGTATAAAGGGGGACTGTCAAGAGTTACCACAAGGTCACAGGCAGTGATTGAAAGAGTGATCTGAGTGTTGTCCAGGGAGATCATAAGATGCTGACAGGAGATGAATAACCTGGGATGAACAGCATTTTGGTTTTTAATCATTTTCAGTTGATGAGCTGCCATGTATAGGCTCCAGGCCCCCCGTGACCCTGAATACAGGATTAAGCAGTATAGATGATGACTGAGTGATTGAGTGAGTTGCCATATAGGATGAGACGTCTGCCAGATATATTGAGATATACTGTAGGTAAAAATCTGTCTGAGTGTCTGAGGCAAGAAAAGAGAAAATGAGTTGTGTCATCCGCATACCAATAGTATGAAAAGTTGTGCAATGATGCCTAGCCAAGAGATCGAATAGTTTAAGAACAGAACAAGACCAATTACTGACCCTTGTGGAACACCGGTGGAGAGTCTGTGTTGAGCAGATGTGGATTCCCTTCGTCACCTCCTATGACTGATCTTCTAGGCAGGTGGCAAACCATTGCCATGCAACAGATTCCAAGGTTTTTAAGGATAGACAAGAGAATCTTGTAGTTTACCATGTCAAATGCTGCTGAAAGGTCCATGAGGATGAGGACATACGACAGTTTCGCTGATCTAGTAGCATGGAGCTTCTCAATGATGGACAAAAGTGCAGTCTCTGTGGAATGTGCTGCTTTAAATCCAGATTGGTTGGGACCATTGAAGTTGTTCTGTGAGAGATAAAGAGACACTTAATTGTAACCAGTGCATTCAAGAATTTGAGTGAAAAGACAGAAGTGATACCGGCTGATAGTTACAGATGTCAATTGGATCCTTGCAGCGTTGCTTGAGTTCTCTGGAATTCTCATTCAGAAAACATTAGTTCTGTTCTCTGGCAACATTCAAATTCTAATACCTATTTATTTAGAAGTGTGTATCCAATCAGTTATGATGGTTAGGGGCTTTATTTACATAAATAAATAACTCTTGGGTGTTTGCATGGATTAACATAAAAGAAGACAATATTCAATTAAATTCAATTTAGCTGATTTGTATTTATATAGCACTATTAACAGTGGTCCTTGTTGCAAAGCAACTTTACACAATCCCAAACATGATGGAAATAAGTTTAGGAAGTATGTATAAATCATAATTATCAGTTTCTCCCTGATGAGTGAATCAAGGGCAATGGTGGAATGGGGGTCGATGAGATTTCCAACCAGAAGTGGGGCACCAGGATGGGTCAGACAGGTCTGAAAGGCAGAGGGGGTCTGGATGTACATTTAGTGCAGAGTGTAAGCAGGGACTCTGGCAGGACCAACCATGACACCATAACTGAAAGGGAGAACCAGAAAGAAAGACAGACATGAGGTCCCTGGGAAGTAAAGCAATCACTCCATTGTTGACAAACCTGACTGATCATTAAGCATGGGGAAGACAGCATCCAATCATACCAGTTCACCATGGCTTGTGGAACCTTGGGTAAGAGCTGATCTCATTACAGTAGGATAGATTAGTGGTTCTTAAATTCATTCTGTGTGGATGTGAATTTGGCAACTTTTTTTTTTGTTGTTGTCTGGAATTATTAGGGAGCATAGTCCTCCCCTTCTTAATGGATGAGGCTCTGTTGTCCAGTGTGTGTGTAGGTGCATACAAATAACATTGTTTAGGTTGGTTTGTTGTTTGTGATGTTTTTGTTATTCATGACAGAAACAGGGTGGTAATTGCTGACTCAAGCGCAACTCGTCTCAGGAGTCACTATTTTATTTTCGCTAAACAGAATTATGTTTTCATCTATTCCAGCTGTGTTTGAACAACATTACAAGGCCTAATAACTTTATGTTCAGCATGTAAGTTTGTGAAGCTAGTTTGTTGAATTTAGATACACTGTGAGGCTAATGTTCCTAATGATAGCTTGTATTGCATGGCAAAGAAAGATAAATCCTTGAGCTAGTCATTTTGAAGAACAGTCAGAATGTACCAGAGAACTGATGGTAAACTTTGTTAATGGATATTGTTACATTTTTAATTTATATGAATAATAATGTCAGAGCTTGCTGTTTCAATGATATTGTTGCGTTTCATACATGGGAGAACCTGAAACTAGTCTTTTTTCTGTCTGTCTGTCTGTCTCTCCGTCTCTATTATTATCAGTACTGAGGTCTAGTTAAGCCTTACCTTGCACCTTCATGGTCTGGGTTCAGTGCCCACCTATTACCAATAGTACATCAATCTTCACACCTAGCCATTATATTTCCCCACAGTAGTAGAATGGTTTTGTTTTTGTCCAACAAACACCCATTAATAACGATAATTATCCCCATCCCATTAAAAATGGAAAGATAGCATATTTGTTTACCTCAGAATGTTTGTAAAAAATACATTAAAATGATCATGAATACCATCACAATACCTGCTCCTGCGCACTCCGTTAGGCAGTGGGTAACGTCATGATTTAAATTCGCGTAATTGGACTCCGCATCAAGAATTTATATGAACAATATAATATGTAAACATTATATCTAATCATTTACATTTTGTGCATAAGTATACAACGCGAAAACATACAAACATGAGGTCATATATAGGTAATGTTTTAGTAAATAAAACAATAAAACATTTTTTAACGAAATTTACTTTGACGAAGTGCGACCAGGGCGGAACGAATGGTTTGTTGCTACTTTCCTTTCCGGACACACTTTTCTAACGGACCGGTAGCAAAAATAAATACACAGTCATGGCAGGACTCGAGGTCTTGTACGCTTATGTCGCGAGCTCTGTAACGTCTCCTCAAGATGCGGTTGTGTGTTTTATCCACTGGGAAATTGTGAAGAGAGGATATAAATGTTTAGGAACCGGAGATGAGGTGAGGGGAATACATTGTTAAATTATATAAATATAATTCAGTACCTCTACAATGTCGCAACAATGTAAACATTGCTTACAGTCAGAGCTAGTAGCAATGTTTTCTATGTTAACAACTGCAATGATACAGATTATTTTAAATGAAAATTGCTTATTTGGGTATTTCGTTTAATTGTATATTATTTATTTATAAATCGATAGGTTTTTTTCATAGCAAACGTTATATACCCAGCTAATGTACCTGCCTTACAGATCAACTGTTCAAACTTTTCAAATGTTTTACTCATGATTTCCATAAGATATAAACATGATGCAACTGCATTACTGCTGTGGAAGAATTACTGTATTATTGTTCTATCAATTATATAATAAAACGTGTATTTGAGCACATCAGTGTGCTTTCGGTTTCATTTCAGCTGTTCCAGGTATCAACAGCAGAGATGAGTTATTCAGCTGCAGCACAACTGTTCAAAAGTTTGACATTATAATTTCCTTTGGATATAAATGTGATGCAATGGAAAGAATCCTTAGAACAACTTGAAACACTGCATATAAATAAGACTATTCTGGGTTGTGGCTTGGCATGGATTTCTACTTCTTTATATAGAAGTTGCTAGCTCAAAAATTCATGAAAATCAGCACACAGGTTGCAATCTGCTGCCCTTAGGATCCCTGAGAGTCTGGGTAACCTTAACAAGCTCAATACGAGTAATATGACATTAATTGACATCATAGTGTGATGCTTTAAAAAAAAAGAAAGAAATTGACATCCTGAGTGAAATTATATTGTGTGACATCGTAGGGTGATAATTTTTCCAGCATCACGGTCTTTTTGGAAGCATGCTCAAAAAACACACTGGTTGTGTGGTGCGCTCTGGTGGCGATGATGCAGGCAGGTGCTTAGACCTTCTCTTCTATATATAGCGCCCAAGCACTATAGGGTGCGCAGGACCCTCTTGTTTTCCTAAGGATTATAATTTTTTCCCTCACTTTTGGGCTTTTTGTGGGTCTTCACATGCTCAAATTGGCAGACAGGTTGGAATCTGCTGCCATTAGGATGCCTGAGAGTCATGTGGCCTGGGGCCCTCAGTGGCCCCATCACTAGATTTTGATACATACCTCATACACACTTGCACTTACGCACACAAACCCAGGTACATGTTTAAAGCTCATTGAGCCGAATTCTTCGCATTGCTTGTCATGCAAAATAACTCCGTTATTTTGGAAAAGTATTTTGTGCTATATTTTGATTTTGATATATTCCTTATTGGAATATATTAGGAAATTATTTCTAATTTATACGATTGCCACCAAACTGGACCAATGTGATCAAGAGTCATTGAGGAGGCAACATTGTAGAGGGATTTTTGATATCTCAAATGGGACAGCTGCGGCGATGCCTTAAACTTGCGCTGAAAAGTGGTTCACTTTCTGTGTGGCATTATATTCAGTGACATCACACTGAGTAACATCATAGTGTGACGCTTTTTTCCAGCCTCTGAGACCTATTCTTCACACGTACACATCACAAATGTTAATACTCCTACTCGTACCACACACGTGCACGCATAAACACATTCATATCACACACACATCCATACACTCACACTCACACAGATGCGCACGCACACACAAACACTCATACGCACACATGTATGCACGCACAAACAAACCTGTACACACACACACAAATGCACTCATATCACACACAAATGCACTCATATCACACACATACACACACATCATAAATGGCGATGACTTTTTGTAGGTCTTAACACACTCAAAAGACAAATAGGTTGTGTTGCGTTGCGTGCCTGCGTGGCGATGGTGTAGGGTGCTTGGGCCCGCTTATCGTTGCTTGCAACCATATGTTATATTTGAAATACCTGGCAAATGTTCATTATCAAGCATGTTTTGATCTAAGTAATGTCTATATTATGTACTATTATTAATGCATTTTTTATTTTGGTTTTATTAAAGCAACTAAAACATTAAACATTTAAACCTCTTTTGATGAACTTATTCTCTAGTTGATGTGCCTAAACATTACTGAAACTTAATTCCAATATATGGGTTATATAACAACAGTCTGATTTTAGGAGTCAGGAATCAAGCCGATTGTATACAAAATAGGACTTCACAGGTCTCTCTCAATCCTATAGCCTCAAAATGGAGAGAAGAAATCAGAGTTGCTTCCCGCATCCTGGAACACAAACAAGGAACTGTACACACTGAGATACAGATCAAATGATGACAAGTCCAGCCTCCTTCTGAAAGCCATCACAGTTGATTCCAGCTTGATTTTCAACTTAATGGTAAATGTGGCTAATTGTATAAAGCCTGTGATTCTTGATATTGCACTAGTAAAAGCAAGGATTGTTATCTTGATGTTATTTTCTGTATTTTTTGTAACAGGATTCAGCTACAGGCAAAGTCACAGACCTGACTGTAAATGTCAGTGATTATGTAAATGAATCAAACCTACAGTCTTTTGAAAGGTTGGTAACACTAAATATATTAACCACCATGTTCTATCAACCATGATGACACACATCATCTCTTTATTTTAAATACAATAAAATTATAAGATTTATCCTGAAACCCCCAACTTTTCTTATATTCACCTGATGGAAGCTGTATACGCCAAGGCATGAGCGGTAACATGAGAGATTTATTAAAAGCTTTTTTCAGAGATTAATTAAAATATACCAAGTTTCATGTATGAAGTGTATTTAGTGTATTTTGTATACATGCAGAATTGGCAGTTTTTACCAAAGCAGAAGATAAATGTTAATGAATTATCTTTGGCTCATAAAATGATGCAGACACCATCAGCAAATTACAACAGTCATGAGAAAATATTAAGAATGCGTATAATATGAGGATTCTCTAAAACCTTGCCACTTCCTTAGTGTGTACAAGAACACAGAAGATTTGGCCAAAAAGATGAACACATCACTGCTGCCTGCATTGAAAGAAGAAGGACATGTGAGAAAAAGAAAGGAAGAGAGATTCACAGACACACAGCCTCAGCCAGTCTGTGATCCCCTGCGCATACCTCCCAGAGATCCCCCTTCTCGAGTCCAACCAAACTGGTGAGTGATAATTATGTATGTGTATTTAACAGCTGAATGAATAAACAGTTGTAATAATTTGAGAATTGTGATTAAAATTTCAGTTAGAGCAATATATTATAAATACCAACAAACCATCTGTGGTATCTGAATCAGTGTATCCTGGTTATATGATATTTATCTGATTTCCTGATCTTAAATGGTTAAATCTCACACCGGCGGATATTCTTTCTTATGGTCTCAATTTGTTTCAGCTGCTTTTTGGAAAACTCACAGCCAGCAGTCATGTGCTTTTTAAAATAGGCCTAGTTGGTGGAGTGCTGCAGTAATGGAAGCCCATCCCATTTTCACAAAGAAACTCGGGATCTCAATTATAGTCACCCTTAGTTTCTTGGTTACCTCTCTGACCAAGGCCCTTCATCCCCGATTACTCAGTTTGGCGGGGCTGATAGTTCTGTTGTTCCTTATCTTTTCTGTTTGAGAGTGATGGAGACTATCATGCTCTTGGGTGCTTTTAATGCTCTAGAAAGTTTCTTGTATCCTTCACCAGATCTGTGTCTTGATACAATCCTGTCTCATGAGTCTACAGATAATTCTTTTATCCTCATGACCTCTTTCACTCTGACATACACCTACTGTGAGACCTTGTATGGACAGGTGTGTGCCTTTCTTAATAATTGTATCTCCAATGAAATAAATTGGGCAAAGATGGACTCCAATCACGTTGTATAAGCATCTCAAGGGCCATTGATATTTCAAATGCAGAAATACAGCCTCAAACTTGCAAGGACCGTCCACCGTGCTTCATTGTTGCCTGCAGATTATGTTCGAATCCAGCCATTCATCAAACATCCTGCCCCCTGTTCCTGCCAAATATTTTGACTCTTAAGTCCAGAGCACTTGCTGCCATGTTTCTGCACGCCAGTTCCTGTGTTTCCATACATACAGTAATTGAGTCACTTGTCTTGTTTCCTCTTTGGAGGTATGTCATTGGGCTGCGATTCATCCATGACAACCACATCTGGCCCGACGTCTCCAGACAGTGCTTGATTGTTTTTGCAACTGCACATACTGTTCTTGCGAACTGTTTCATAACTGCTAACCCCTTATGTCTTAAAATAACAATAAAATGTGGTTGTTATTGACTTAATTACTTAATTCCATATATGTTACTTCATAGTTTTGAAATTTCCATTTTGTCTTTATTTTATATATTACATGGCTGGATACTTTCCAGATAGACCGATATTTTATATACAGTCATGGCCAAAAGTTTTGAGAATGACACAAATATTAGTTTTCACAAAGTTTGCTGCTAAACTGCTTTTAGATCTTCGTTTCAGTTGTTTCTGTGATGTACTGAAATATAATAACAAGCACTCCAGAGGTTTCAAAGGCTTTTATCGACAATTACATGACATTTATGCAAAGAGTCAGTATTTGCAGTGTTGGCGCTTCTTTTTCAGGACCTCTGCAATTCGACTGGGTTGCTCTCAATCAACTTCTGGGCCAAATCCTGACTGATAGC
Organism: Clarias batrachus; assembly: GCA_003987875.1. NCBI lineage: Eukaryota > Metazoa > Chordata > Actinopteri > Siluriformes > Clariidae > Clarias > Clarias batrachus. The sequence continues at coordinate 400,449 of QMIH01000230.1, forward strand.
AACCCATTCTTTCATAATCACTTCTTGGAGTTTGTCAGAATTAGTGGGTTTTTGTTTGTCCATCCACCTCTTGAGGATTGACCACAAGTTCTCAATGGGATTAAGATCTGGGGAGTTTCCAGGCCATGGACCCAAAATTTCAACATTTTGGTCACCGAGCCACTTAGTTATCACATTTACCTTATGGCACGGTGCTCCATCGTGCTGGAAAAAGCATTGTTCTTCTGTTGTTGGATTGTTGGAAGAAGTTGGAGGGTGTTTTGGTACCATTCTTTATTCAAGGCTGTGTTTTTGGGCAAAATTGTGAGTGAGCCCACTCCCTTGGATGAGAAGCAACATGAATGGTTCTTTCTTGGACGCCCTGAAGCCTTCTTAAGAATTTAACCTCTTTCCTTGAAGTTCTTGATGATCCTATAAATTGTTGATTTAGGTGCAATCTTAGTACCCACAATATTTTGCCATTTTTATGCAACGCAATGATGAATGCACGCGTTTCTTTGCAGGTCACCATGGTTAACAATGAAAGAACAATGATTTCAAGCAACGCTCCTTTTGACATGTCAAGTCTGCCATTCTAACCCAATCAGTCTGACATAATGATCTCCAGCCTTGTGCTCGTCAACATTCTCACCTGAGTTAACAAGACGATTACTGAAATGATCTCAGCAGCTCCTTTAATGACAGCAATGAAATGCAGTGGAAAGTTTTTTTTGGGATTAAGTTAATTTTCATGGCAAAGAAGGACTATGCACTTCATCTGATCACTCTTCATAACATTCTGGAGTATATGCAAATTGCTATTAGAAAAGCTTAAGCAGCAACTTTTCCAATTTTCAATATTTATGTAATTCTCAAAACTTTTGGCCATGACTGTACACACACACGCACACACACACACACACACAAAAGTTCTGTCTGGAAAACTATCCGGTCATGTCACGTGAAATACAAAGACATTTATGAAAGAAACATTGTACATAGATAGGACAATGATGCCCCAGTCCCCTTCAAAGTAGGCACCTTGTGACCTCACAAAGTAATCCCAGTATCTTTTCCACTGTCCAAAACACTCTCTAAACCCCTTTGTTAGAATCACCATCAGCTGTTTCTGTGTATTTTCCTGAATCTCATTGAGCCAGTAGAGCAAAAAATCTGCTTCAAATTTTGTGTTAAACTTGAACATTCCTCGGCTGAAACTATGCGGATGATTCAGAACTTTTTCAGGGGCCTTTGTCAGCCCATCTGGCACCAATGTCATGCTTTAAGTCCCAAATATTTTTTTCTTAATTTTGACATTTTACGTGATCATTAACTCAAGCTCTTGACATGTATTGGCATGTTTTTTTTTTGTATTGCATTGTGATCATATGATAAGCTAATGACATAACAGCGTAAATACAAATATACATGTGTTTCTAATAAAAATGACTRTATGTGTATTATAAACATCCAATGAAAAATGTGCATTTTTCAGGATGGACCCACTCAATCCATTTGCTGCAGGGAGGGCTGACCTTGATCCCTTTAGGTGAGTGGTTTGCCTTTTTTCCTCTTTTTTTTTTTTCACAACCCTGTTCTCTAAGCCTTTTTCTCTTGAATGCTCCTCTGTGTCCTGTGGCTTGCTCAGGTCACGTCAGAACAAACTGAATAAATAAAATAAATAACTGTACTTGAACCCTGTTTACAGTGGAACATCAGGAGGCATGATTATGGATCCTTTACGATCAGGCTTCCCTCGTTCTGGATTTGACCCTTCAAGTGGCATACCTGGAGTCCTCCCTCCGGGGGCTGTGCCCCCTGGTGCACGCTTTGACCCTTTCGGACCAGTTGGCAGACACAGACCTGGGTAAAACTAGTGTGTGTGTGTTTGTGTGTGTGTTAACATGTAAACTTATGTATATATGTGTGGGGTCGAAAAATCTTTTGCAGTGTTCAAATTTCGGACATTTTCTGTTTTATATATTTCTCAAATGTAGAGTTTTTCCGTAACTTATATATATACTGTGGAATACAGACCTATATTATACTATATTATACTGGGGCACAGTCAGCATTCCACTTTATCTCAATGGTCTTCACAGGGGTTGAGGTCATGGTCCTGTTTACGCCACTCAAATTCAAAAGCTGAGGAAACCACCACATCAATTATATGGATGTGGATTGGTTTGTTTTTACTTCCATTAGTCATTCCTGAGCTGTTAGTCATTATCAGGATACTCTTTAATTTGGCAGCATTGTCAAATTTTATAAAAAATTTTAAACATTGTCAAGTTTTTATTTTTCATAATTAAATTAAAAAACTCTCATATATTCTAAATGAATTGAGTGTAAAAAAAAAAAAATAGAATGGCCTATGACTAACTCCAGTGCTAACTTTGGTAAGTCGCTCTGGATAAGAGCGTCTGCCAAATGCCTAAAATTAAATGTAACAGTGAAAATTAGAAATCCAGTATCTCAAAATATTAGACTATTTAATTCCGAGTTAGTGTCATTAGAGAGGTCCCTTGTTAAAGAATTTTCCCGGCAGAGCAGTGTTTCCGTTAGCGTCTGTGACAAAGTTGTCCTTCACAATAGCCCCCCCCCCCTTCTTCCTCTCAAATAATATAGGAAGGTGGGGGCTTCTGTGTAGAACGACTACCTCCCTCCTCTCATCTTGCACAGTAGCCCCCTTCCTCCTCTCGTCTTACTTCAACTTCACACACACACACACACACACACACACACACACACACACACACACACACACACACACACACACACACACACACACACACACACACACACATCCTGATACAGACGCGTGTGTATACACACACACACACACTAACAGAGACACTTCTCTGTCAGGATTCTTTTCAAATATAACATTCAGGTTTGACTGTACAAGCAAGAGGGATGGATTTTAAGGGATTATGAGAAAAGCAAAATCACAAACTTTGGAGAGCATCACAAGGAGTGGAGTGAGGCTGTAGTCAGTGCATCAAGAGCCACCATTATCAACCCACTCCTTAACCAGAGACAATATCAGAAGCATCTTACCTGGGCTAGGAGAAAATGATCTGCTGGTGTTCGATTTATCAAGTCCAAATTAAAACACAACCGTCTACCAGGAGATTATAGAGCACTTCATGCTTCCATCTGCTCACAAGCTTTATGGAGATGTCAAATTTTCTACTTGCCCTCAGTGCCAAGAATGCCACTAACTGGTTTGTTGACCATGATATTACTGTGCTTGATTCACCAGCCAACTTGCCAGACCTGATTGAAGGTTGTTATCAAAGCATCCTGGTCTTCAGTAAAGCCTTAGCAGCGCCACAGGCTGATCGCCTCCATGCCATGTCTCATCTATGCAGTAATTTGTGCTAATGAAGCCCTGACCAAAGATTGACTGCATAAATGAGCATACTACTTTTGAGAAGTTGGACATTTCTGTGTCCTAAATATTTTTTTTTTTACTGTTCTTATAAAATATTCCAATATTTTGAAATACTGGGTTGATTTTCATGAGCTGTAAGCCAAAATCTTCTAAATGAAAATGAAAAAGGTTTGAAGCATTTTACTTTACATGTAATGAATCTAGAATACAGTTAAACCTTTGACTGTGAGCATAATACATTCTGGAAGCATGCTTGTATATCAAAGCACTCGTACAACATATAAAAGTGAATTTTCCCCATAAAAAATAATGGAAACTCCGATTCGTTCCACACCCCAAAAATAATTAATACAAAATATAAAAAGGAAAAATAAAACAAATTACCCTGCACTTTACCTTTGAAAAGAATCCTGACAAAGCAGTGTTTCCGTGTGTATGTGTGTATGTGTATATATGTGTATATATGTGTATATATGTGTATGTGTGTATGTGTGTGTATGTGTGTGTGCGCGTGCATCTCGAACAAGGAACCTCTCTTATGACACTTGGTTTTACTTTGTTCACGGACCCACTTGTGGTCAGAATATTATAATAAACTTGTGTTAATTTTGTCAACTATTTTCTATTTTAATCTCAGTCCCGGGATAAATGTCCCTGTTAGTTTTATATATGTTAGTCATATTTAGTCAGTCTTATCCTATTTTTGTTTTAGTTGACTAAGAGTCTGGACATTTTAGTCTAGTTTTAGTCAGAGAACCCGGAACATTGGAGCAATATGATTGTTATTAATTAACCCTACAGTCAATCTATTGCCAAAACCATTTTTTAAAGGTTTTTCACAATTCACACATGTGGATTGTTGTAGGGATAGCTCTCAATCATTTGCTAACATATTAGATTAATGTGTTCGGCAACAGTTTAATTATAAAATGAAATAAAATTAAATACATCACAACATAATTATGTTAACATGTGGTAACATAATTACCACAAAGAGGCTTTTATGGTATACCTTGATGCATCTCTTCAAGTTTGTGGTATTTTTCACAGCAATTATGAGCTTTTTTTTTTCTTGAGTTCAATAGGCGCCGTATATGGCTTAAACCAAACTTCACCCACACTGGCATACACATACTGTATATGAAACAGTCACACATACAAATACACTACTAAGTGCTCAATCAACTACATGTGAAATGTGCACACCCGGGAAATACTGCTGCTCATGTTATAATGAAGGAACACCATGTCGCAGCGGATTGTGAAAAAAAAATTATGTTGACGAAAAATAAAGACGGATGTTTTTATTTTTTAAACCACATTTTAGTCTCATCTTAGTCACAGGAACAATGTGAACAATATAATTAATATATTTTGTCATTGTTCGTTGACAAAATTAACTTTATAATAAACAGTACATGTGCAGACCCGCAAGCTGTTGACTGTACGAGTGACATGTGCACTGCGACTGAGCATGGGAGATGATTACCCACAATCCCGCAGCACGCAAGGGAGAAGAACCATTATTTCAGTTGTGATCACGTGATGCTTGGCAGACAAAGCTCATGCGTACTACTCGTATGTCAAGGCATCGCTCGTTTATCAAGTTTAAATTTATTTTACAATTTTGCTTGTTTTGCAAAACAGTCGCAGACCAAGTTACTTGCAATCCAAGGTTCCACTGTATATGACAGTTTTATGTTTTGAATTAAATTCTTTATTTAAAAAAAAAGGTTTCCACAATATTTAAATTTTTAACATGCATTCACCCTAAAAAACACTGGGTTAAAAACAACCCAGTTTGGTAGTTATAAATAGCTGCTTTTTTTTAAACATTTGTGTACTTGTGTAAGAAATTTGTTAGATTTCTTGTGTTTATTTAATTATGAATAAAAGAGAATGTCTGTTAATGGTGTTATAGTAACTTTTCTTTTGCTATAAATGATCTAAATCCATTGTATTTATTTATTTATTGTAGTCAGTTTTCATTTCTTAACTTTCTAGTTCTAATTCTATTTTTAATGTAATTTCCATTTCATTATTCCAGGCCAGACCATGATCATCTGCCACCACCAGGCTATGATGACATGTTCATGTAAAAGCGATTTATTCACATCCTGCTTCTCATGGAAGACTTGCTGTTCCTGCAATGTACATTTCTCATTTCTCTGCTTTGTAATGAACAAACAACAACAAATTTGCATCTTTGCTACTGTTTAGGTTTTCTGGTTTAATCCTGTATTCAATGTTCTGCACAAGTATTTTCTTTCTTTTTTTTGTGTAATATTTAATTTAATAAACATGAAGGTTGATCACTACTCAACTAAAAAGTGTGTTCGTTTCGTTTCTTTCCTTGTCCCAAGTAAACTACTTGAGACTTGAGAGTTTGAGACACCAAACTCATCCTTAGCAAATAAGTAAAATTCATTTAGTAAACGCAATGGAGTAAGTATAATGACATTGTAATAGTAATATCCTTGCTAATGTTAATACTTTTTGGTACTAAAGTTTTATTTTGTACTGTAATTGCTATAAAATACTATAATTAAACTTATTGGTACTAGTTATGCACTGTAGCCCACTTTTTAGTCTGTGAAAAGACTAGTTTACATCATAATTGTAGTTTACTGTCCACTCACTGGTCACTTCATTAGGTACACCTTGCTAGTACTGGGTTGCACTCCTTTTCTCCAAAGTTCAATAGTGTACCTGATTTCAAAAATACAATAAAAAGCAGTAAACATTAATTAATTATATAATTATCAATAATTGGATTGACAACACTTTTTGTGTGTGTGTGTTGTTTTTTTTTTTAGAAAATTAGCTGCTTAATTTTACTGAACATCCTGCAGAACTAACCACAGAGGCATTGGGTCTGACTTTGTCGCACCTGCTTCTTCGTTCATTCTTCCCAATCTGAAGCTTCCTTTTTGTGTATGTGTGTGTTTGAAAAGGTAAAAGTGTTCTTTTACATAATATGGTACTTTCTTTTCTGGCCTACAGATATTTCCTGTAAGGTTATTTTCCTGGTATACTAATGTTTGGTGTACAGAGTTTTTTGTACTGACAAAAAAAGTTATAAAATAAACATGTCTAACAAAGTTTGTTAAAAAAATTTTTTTTAAAAACCTCAAGCTGCCTAAGACTTTTGGATAGGACTGTATAAAAAAGCAAGTTATGTTAAGATTCATATAACAGGCAGCTTGTGAACACCTTGCATTAATACAGATTACTTTTAAATGTGTTATTTAACCATGATATTGCGTAGTAATATTATTGATTGCAGCCACGTAACATACAAACTTCACATTAGAAACACTACTGCTTTTGCAGACTGCGATTGCTAAGTAAATAATTAAGTTAACAGCGCGACACTGCATGTTGGCTGTGTGAAGCCACTTTAACTCAAGCAGGGATAATTGAAGTGTGAGCATCGTACATCCAGCGTTTATCTGCAATTCTCAGCTGTTTTTAAAAAAGAGATGGAGTTGCACAAGTCCGTTATCTGAAATCTGAACTGTAGCCTCTTGTTGTTCTTGTGAAACTTTTTGCAGTTGCACTAGAAAAACAAAGTACTCTATAGTTTTTGAGAAACCACATTGTGCTCACTGTAGTATAATTGTTTATTAGACAAACCACTTCATTTTAGTGGAATTGTCATTTAAAATTGGAACATTTTAATTTAAATAAAAAATTGTGAGTTTTTTTTTACTAAAAAAAAACTAAAAGAGTTTTTGTTGACTAAAAATAGACCGAAATTAATGAACATTTAGTCAAAAGGCTAAAGCTAAATCAAATAAGCTGCCTGGGCACAGACTCACTGAAGCTGGTCTGTCAAAGATTAGGGAAGAAAGCGTCTGCAATTGTTTTTCCACTTTTCTTCCATCGTCTAATTCGGTTGATCGTGTGCCAATTATTTCCAAACAAATCTTCACAACTTCACAAATTTCATCTATATACTCAATTTTGTCTCCAATGATGTCAGAAGACTTGTTGCTACAGTTTGTCTACATGCAAAATGTCTGTTCAGATTTGGGTTCAATTGGCTAATTATTGTCATGTTATAAATTAACTTAAAAATTGGAAGAACTTCTGCATCTCCAGTCTAACATGGGAAAGTTCACATAATATCACAAAATCTTACAACAAAAAAATTAAAAAGCTGTCAAAAATCAAACATTTAAATTCTTGTACATGGATGTTTGTACCCTTTTTATTCTGTTTTGGTGTAAAATCATAGTACAAATCATCTGATCGTAGTACAGCAGGTCTCAGACAAACAATAACATATAATTTTTTTTTTTTACCATGCAATTATTTATTTAATGAAAATGAAGCCAAAAAGAAATAGCAACTGAATTCTGGAAACACTTAAAAGAGGGTGACACACTCAAATCATAAAACTCGGCAGTATCAAGAGCTGAGCAACGACACCACCTTTCGACACCACCTTTCGTTCTACCGGTCCTGAATCACTGTCCGGTAACTACACTAATACACACAGACACAGTAAAGACAGAATGAATCAGTAAACCCTTTTAGAGTTAATCAAATTACACCAACACTAAAAGTAAACTGACCCATCCCATCCATCCATCCAGGAATCTTTGTAGTCCAACTAGGGACTGTGAAGGCCAATGGTAATCACCACTGGATTTATTCCCATTTCATGGTTGTAGTGGGACCTCCGTTCAACTTTCACACACTACAGGCAATTTGGAAATGCAAGTAAGCCTAAACTGCATGTCTTATGACTAAGAGAGGAAACCAGAGAACACCACCAAGCACGGGCAAACTCCATGAACACAGACCCCAAGGTTTAAATTGAAGCTGGACCATGGAGTTGCGGAAGGCGACAAATCACACCTCGCACTGCACCACCTTCCCTCCGTTCCTCCAGGCCTGCTCGCCTCGTCCCACCATCTCTCAGGGATCAAGGAAGACATTCATCCAGTCTTTTTTCTGTACTGGCACCGTGGTGGTGGAATGAACTCCCTGTACATGTCCGTACAGTGGAGTCTTTGACAAGCATTAAACGACAACTCAAGACGTATCTGTTTCTTCAATACTTGGACTAATCCCCCTCCTCACCCCCCCAAAAATAAAAACCTTCCCAAACTGTGTTTGACTGATGGCACTTAGCTGGTAACCTAGTAACTGGTGTTAGTGTCTATCCAATTAAGTCACTCTGGATAAGAGCGTCTGGCAAATGACTAAATGTAAATGTAAAACTGTTCTACAGCGCTCCAGACTAGCAGCATGTACCTCCTGGCTGGCACCGCCCACCTGCTTCCGCCACCCACAACCTCTGCAGGGTGCCCCAGGATAAGGCTTGGCCTGTGGTCTGCCTTGATAAAATGAAAGTTGTGTTATCTGTAGTGTGTTTTGAGTTTTTATTTACATTTACATTTTGCCATTAGGCAGACGGTCTTATCCTTTGAAAAGTGCTTTGAAGTTTCAGTCATTGGATAGACCCTTACACTGGTTATTAGGTTACTGACATCAGTCAAACACCATTGGGAAGGGTTTTTGTCTTTGTTAGGGGGAATGATTTGATAATTACCCCAAATATCTAAGAAACAGATATTTTCAGCTGCTTGTCTTTGAGTTATCCCCACGCATGGATGGCATGTCAAATCAGTGTGGTATAATCCTTATTTTCCCAGCCAGTACAAGTCATAAGTGTTTGTTTTCTCTGGAGCTTGAACAGTTGTGTCCACAAAGTCAGGCACGGATTCAGCGGTGCTCTGATGACTAGGGTTGATCCTCCGCAAAACTCTGGCAATGGGAAAAGGTTTTATTCTCCGTCATCGCAGTCCATCCTATCGGCTGTGCATTGACTCATTGTGTCCCACGTTTCCACTTCACCCTGAACGCTCTAGAGAAACCTTCATCCCCTCAGGATTGGTTAGGATGATGCTATCTAGAGCTTCAGAATCTTTCATACACTCAACCACATTGACCTTTGGATCAGTAATGTCCTCTAACATTGAGTCCAGTTTAATCCATTTCAGACGCCTGTATACACATACTGTACAGTACTGTAAGTTGTCAGACAGCTGATCTGTTCCAGCATGCCACTGAAGCTAAGGTGTTCTTGTGTTTCCCTCTAATCAGAGGAGATGTGCTGCCACACTGCTGAGATGTATTCTTCATGTGGAGAGGAAGAATATTCATGCAATCCAGTTTAAATTCGTAAAGATTTTCACGACGGTCATCTCATATTCAGATTTWAAAAAAAATTTTTTTTTTTAGAAACAAATACAGTAACAAGCAATAGTGCAAACTAAGCAAAATGTTTTTAAAAAAAAATGTATATTTGAATAATTACTTCAAAGTGGACACCTTCGCATTCTCTCAACCAGCTTCATGATGTATCCACCTGGCTGTCTTTAAAGAGTTCCAACAGTGATGAGAACTTGGCGGCCAAGATGTATGAAATGTATGCAACTTTTAGTAGATCACACAGTTATATCTTTATCTAGACGAATCTGTGGCACTTTTTCCGAAGAATTACTCACAAACTGGACAGGCTGTGGACTGGCGTTGTGGACACCCCCTTAAACAAACAATCAATTTACAAGATCGTAATGGTTAGCCCTGTCACTCTTCCAGGCTCTGGGTTCGATTCCTGTCTCTGTCTGCATGGAGTTCGCACATTCTCCCCGTGTTTGGTGGGTTTCCTCTGGCTACTCCAGACTCCTCACACAGTCCAAAGATTAGGCTGGTTGGTGTTCCCAACTTGCCCATAGTGTGTGAATGAGTGTGTGAGTGTGTGTACAGTATGTGTATATGCTCTGTGGTTGATTGTACTCTGCATTCTGGGATAGGCTAAACACAACCCTGTATACAGTATACGAAAAGCAGTATAGATGATGTTGCCGATGATCATTTTCACCACAAATTAGATGTGATGCCTGTGGTGTATTTGCACACTAGAACGGTCCCTTGCATAACAACTTACACATCATTGTGCTTTACACTAAGGGTGATGTAGTATCCTTAAAATGCTTCCCATGCAGTGTTCACGTCCCTGACAATGCTGTGTTTCAGAAGGAATCTGCACATACTAGTTTCAGAGAACCAACTTTATATCTTAAATTGTGATAATGCAGTAGACATTTCTGAATATTGATGATTTTATTCATCATTTATCATTTACTTGCATGCACCCCCACAAAACTTATATAAAAACATAAAGAGCCAGCCAAAAAAAAAAATGTACACACACTTCAGGAAAAGAAAAACCTGAATAAATATGTGAATACTAAATGTATAATGTACAGTATATGATAATATTATGATAATAATATGATAAGATATTAGCAACATAACAATTTAAACTTAATTGGTGGCCATAATATACGGAAGATGTGCAGAATTTGTTGTAGGATGAAGCCGTCTGCGTTATATCACTCCTCCACAAATATGTCACCACACACACCTCACACTCACAGACACTGGAGAGTTTCCAGATTACATGCATATGTACATATAAGACGAGACAATACTGACTTAGTACACAGGCTTCAAGCCATCTACCTAAAAGAAATCCAGCAAAAAATAAATCATACAGGGAATCCTAAAGGTCTTCTTAAAGGTTTTATACTTAGTTTAGATGATCAGGTGGACTTTAAGAACGGATATGAAAGTTCATCATTATTAGAAGTCAGATGAATTTAAGTGTTGACAAAGAAATGTCGTAAATCTTGTTAATTTCCCCTATCCCTCCATCCTGTAGAGTGAATAGTTGTATTTTAATACAGAATTAATACTTTTCAGATGTTGAGTATTTATACTGAAATATACAGTAGGCAAGAGATTTAAAACTGACAAAGTATAGAAATGAATCTGGAAATAAAATGTGTATGTGTGAAAAAAAAAAAAGATTATTGGAAAGAGAGAGAGCAGATATATCAAGGCAAGACAGAAGAGGAAATTAAGAACTCGAAGGTTTGGGCTGTGAGAAGCACTCGAGGTGCCCTGCCTCTTTTCTCTTTGTCCTGTCGAAGACAGTTCTTGGAATCGGGTGTCGTTTCTCCAAACCCAACAGCTTAGCCAGCCTCACGCTATCAGGAGCAAACAGATGTCTGCTTATGCACACACAGACACACACTACTGCAGAGATGAGCACAGACATGACACTTTACTTTCAGAGGTAACTTTGGTCTGGACTAGGAGACTTTGAGTCTGGTAAGACACAGTTATTGCTATTATTAGTAATGTCAATAACATTTCCTAACCTTCTCTCTCTCTCTCTGTAACTGTCTCTATTTCTAGTCTAGTTGTCAGAAGAATCTTGAACCCGGTCCCTAGAAAGTGAATTTTCCGTGTCTGAATAGTCAGTGCAAACTGTGAAATGTCCTTCTCCTGCTTCTTGTATTAGAATGTTGTACTGTAAGGGTTTAATTTGCCATCCCCTGTGCCACCCAGTTTAACTCAAATAAACTGAAATGATTATAATCTGTTTTCATGACAGAAAGTTGCAATGCAGTGGAATTCACTGAACTTAATTAAATGACATGGCTCGTTAAGATTTGTTTTTCTACTTCTTTTATCATATAAATAAAAAAGTAATACAATATAATATTTTGGAAAACTAGACATATTAAGGGCTGAGTGCAGGTGTAGAATACAGCTTTTAATTTTTTTTTTTTACAGATAGGACAACTTAAAATGTAATTCACTTTTCATGCTTGCATTTTTCCAAAACTAGAATAAGACACACACACACACACACACACACACACACACACACACACACACACACACACACATATA
>QMIH01000230.1:417054-433191 GCA_003987875.1 Clarias batrachus
ATATATCATATATATACATATATATAAATAAATAAATATATATATATGATTGTTTACGGTTTGTATTTAGAGATTTTTTTTGGATCAAATTAATAGCTGTAGGAAATAATCAGCTTTTGCTTATAGGGAGTGTCTGGAAGGCCACAAGACAAAGCTGGAATTCCTCTCTTCCCAGCAGACAGCCACTGTAAGGACTTCAAGACTGGTAAGATTGACTCTTTTTTTTAATGTGTATTAGGATTAATAAAATCTAGTTCTAGACCAGCGTAAGGAAAATCATAATACCAGCATAAGCAACATGCAAAATAGTTGAAGCAACTTTTTTATTTTATTTTATCTTTTAGGCTTTTTTCTATGACTTAGAGAAGGTGAGTTTTTTTTTGTTCTTTTATATACAAAAAATTCTTTTATTTCTTAATTCTCTTTTGTTGCCATTTGAAGCTGTCACATCTTATCAATCCATTGAATAAATGTATTTGCCCAAACAACAGGAAATAAAATCCTTGGAAAGATACATACGGCGACTAGAGTTCCAAATTAGCAAGGTAAGGAACTGAAACCTTTATTTTCACTCAACAGGTGATTATGGCGTATATGGTGAGATTCTTGCTTATATGTCTTAAAGTTAAGGGTGAAATTGTTTAAGAAATCATTTACGTGAGAGGATCCTGCTGTAAAAGATCATTTAGTTTTGGTGACGTTTCAGCGGTAATTTACAGTGTACAGTATAATACACTATACAGTAATGTATAACATGTTATACTGTTATTATTTAAGGCAATTTACCAGCAACCAACAGAACTCTGTTAAACTGTACAAACATGTTCTGTGTCTTACATCAATTGGATTTCCTCCTCAAATAAAACAACTATATAAGGAACATACTCACTCACTCACTCACTCACTCATCATCTATACCGCTTAATCCTGTATTCAGGGTCACGGGGGCCTGGAGCCTATCCCAGGAGACTTAGGGCACATGGCAGGGTACACCCTGGACAGGGTGCCAATCCATCGCAGGGCACAGACACACACACATACATACACTCACTCATTCACACACTACGGGCAATTTGGGAACGCCAATTAGCCTAACCTACATGTCTTTGGACTGTTGAGGAAACCGGAGAACCCGGAGGAAACCCACCAAGCACGGGGAGAACATGCAAACTCCATGCACACAGAGACGGGGATCGAACCTGATAAGGAACATGCAGTACTGTAATATATAAATGATAAAAAGCACACTTCACCACTGCAAAACAAACAAACAAAAATAAAAAATTCAAGTAGCTCTTGACATACCAGAAACATACCTTTCATGTATCTTTTTGGATGAATCCTCAGGCTTTTATTTTTTATATAGCCACTTTTAGCTTAATAAATTCCAGTTCTGCAACATGTTGTGTGTGTTCATGTCTTATACTGTATAATGTAGGTAGAAGGGCTGTATGAGACATATTGTATCCAGTGGCGATTATGCCAAGGAGCTGTTAATATGAAGCGAGCCTTTTCACTCTCTCCCTCCTCACGGGCATCACAAGAAAGTCTGCTGGAGTTGAGCCGCAATCACAGACACAGCTTGGAGGTATACAGTATGTGTGCACCCGAACCTAACACAGACACACACCCGCACACACACACACACACACACACACACACACACACACACACACACACACACACACACACACAAACTTGAGGGTTAGGGTTGCATAACTCGGCATGGCTGACAGCACATACAGTAAAGGCTTATCCTCAGTGACAGACACCGCCGCTATAGAAGGCAGCCAGGCCGTCGTCTCTGTGGGTAGATGCATATTCTGACTCCGTTGTGAGCATCACTGCTCCCACCTTGGGCATTTGAAGGGTGGAGTCAAAATTTGCTGTATTAAACAGAAGAAAACATGGGGTGTGCTGCAACAGGAGACTTACATCAGTCATGTGCAGCTGACAAATCTGTCAAATGTGCTGACAATGTGGACCAAAAATGCTGTTGCATCTATAACATGAGGCACAGAGGCAGTTCTGTAGATAAAAGTGGGCCCAACCCAGCATAGCGCGATGTGTCTAATGAAGTGGCTGGCGAGTGTACACATCAACCAGCCAACACATTAACACCATATAACATTAACACATTAACAGTGATTATTAACACCAAAACTGGTGGTCATTTACGCCTGTGGGAGCAAAGGCGAGCCTGTCTGGTCCAATCCCACAGAAAAGCTTCTGAAGCACAGCTCACTAGAAAAAAAGTCAATGCTGGCCATGATAGAACCCCAGTGCGCACAGGGCCTGGCGGGCAAAAAGATCAAGCACCCATGGGATGCACTGGACAAGCAAGTTTGATCCAGAAAAGCGCCACCCCTCAGCCTACAGCACCCAATGGATCCGCCGCGAATGTCCTGGCAATGTCCTGCCAGACACCTCAACACACCCCAGAGGTCTTATGGAGTCATGTCCGGACGGGACAGATACAGGGAACCTGAACATTATTCGGCATAGTGTGTGGCCTTGCAATTCTAACACAGATCCTTATAAGGCAGATAGAAATAGAAATAGAAATGCTTTTCCAGCACATCTGAAAGACATTCAGTGGGGTCAATGTGGGACTGTGTGCTGGGAAATTCATAAATAATCCAAGGATCACACGTTCACAATTTAACAGCGGAAACATATCAATCATTAATTAGAAATGATCCAAAGGGTTTTAATCATTTGCTTTCCATTTGAAATTAATTGAGCATTCAGTCCAAAACAACAGCATTTTGTCTGTGTATGCTTTCATAATTAATTAGTCTTGATGTGCACTTCTARATAGTTATCTAATTTTGTTCATTTTAAGCAATAAGGCTCGTCATCCTTTTCAGTCCTGCAATTGGCATGTTGTAAAGTTAAATATTACATACTACCTGCCAAAAATGTTCATGTACTGCACACTTTAATAAACCTGATATGCCTGATTTTTCGGCCTGTAATCAAATACCGACAGTTGGAATATTACTGTAAGTAGGGTCGGCTAACCTGTCAACCTGCGGTTACTACAAAATGAACAAGCTCTGTTAATGGTTACAGGATCTGAGTGCAATGGAAGAGGAGTTGGCGATTTTACTGGGAAAACTGCAAATAAAAATGAAAGGTATATATTCATCACACGCTCATGATTATATCTGTTTAACTTACTTACTCTGTTTGAATTCTTTCATTTTGTGCAATCTTTCCCTTTTTCCTGACAGGGTTGACAGGCTTTGCTCGACTTTGTCCAGGGGATCAGTATGTGGTAAATATGAAGTTTACAGTACATAGACCTTTCCCAGTCAGAATTGGTCCTCTCTCTCTCTCTCTCTCTCTCTCGCTCTCTCGCTCGCTCTCACTCACTCATCGTCTATACTGCTTTATCCTGTGCAGTGGTCAATAGTCAATGCCTATCCCAAGACACTTAGTGCACGAGATGGGGGACATCCTGGACAGAGTGCCAATCCATCACAGATGCAGGTCCTATATAGTCTTATGCAAAAGTTTAGGCACCCCTTGATAAATAACAGATTTTGATGATTTTTTAATTGAAAAGATGTCAACACAGTCTCTCTTGGAAATGGAAAAATGCGGAATGTTTTCAGCAAACATTGATGCATAGTTACTTCTTATGCCATAAATTGAAAAAAAAAAAAAAACATTATTATGGCACTGTGCAAAAGTTTGGGGACCCTAATACAGTAGTTCTACAGTCTCAGATCCTTTTTACAAGGTTTGAGAACTTAACCAGCTCATTGGATCTGATGCATGGCAACAGCCATCATTAGTAAATGCCAATTTCAATACTTTAGAAATACTTTGACTCTTCAAACGCTTTGGCCACAATCACCAAAGTCATGTTTCATGAAAAGAACACCTTGCCAATTATTAAGCATGGAGGTGGATCTATCATTGCTTTGGGGTTGTGTTGCAGCCAGTGGCACAGGAAACATTGCACGGGTGGAGGGAAGAATAGATCCCACTAAATACCAGCAAATTCTGGAAGCAAACATCACACCATCTGTAAAAAAAAAAAGCTGAAACTGAAAATAGGATGGCTTCTACAATTCAATTCAATTCAATTCCGTTTTTATTTGTATAGCGCTTTTAACAATTGACATTGTCGCAAAGCAGTTTTACACAATCAAAAGAATTATATAAGTTTGTATGAGATGTGAAAGTGTATGAATCAAAATGATAAGATTGTCCCTGATGAGCAAGCCGAGGGTGATGTCAACAGCGGGGAAGAAACCTTGAGAGGAACCAGACTCAATACCCATCCTCATTTAGGTGATAACGGATAGCAGGAATTGATCTGCATCATATTGTGTGAGATTGGAAGTTCAGTATAATAGGAGATGTGTTTTAGTTCAAATTGAGTCCAGTTCATTATTGGAACAGGACAATGATCCTAAACGTACCTCGAAATCCACTATGGAATACCTCAAGAGACGCAAGCTGAAGGTTTCACAGTCCCCTCATTTAAACATCATTGAAAATTTGTGGGTAGATCTTAAAAGAGCTGTGCATGCAAGACGAGCAAAGAATATTACAGAATAGAAGTCTTTTGCCAGGAAGAATGGGAGAAAATCCCAAGTACAAGAATTGAAAGACTTTTAGCTGGCTACCTGCCAAAGGAGGTGTTACTAAGTACTGATTATGTAGGGTGCCTAAAATTTGCAAAGTGCCCAAAATAATGTTTTTTTTTATTATCTTTGTTTAATTTATGACATAAAAAGTAACTATGCACCAATGTTGTGCATTTTTTTTCCATTTCCAAGAGAGACTGTTAACATCTTTTCAATAAAAAAATCACCAAAATCTGTTATATATCAAGAGGTGCCCAAACTTTTGCATAAGACATGATTATTAATTACATGATTTGTAATTGTATTCTACACAACACTTCATTTTGTTTACATTTGCTAAATTAGTTTTCCAATACTAAATAGGTTGAGGCAGCACAGTGACAGTGGTTAGCACTGTGACCGCGCACCTCCAGGGTCAGGGTTCGAGTCCCACCTCCAGTCTGTTTGCATGGAGTTTTTTTACATTCTCTCTCCGTGCTTGGTGGGTTTCCTCTGGGTATTCTGGTTTCCTCCCACAGCCCAATGACTTGTAGATTAGATCAATTGGTGTTCCCAAAAATTGTCTGTGTGTGTGAGCCCTGATAAGAGACATAGAGGATGAATGAATGAATGAATTTTCTCAAGACCATCAGTCCAGCTTTCAATAAGGCCGTCATACAGTTTTTATCCCAATTTTAGCAGTTTCAGCAATCTCTTTAGTTTTTTAAATTTTTTTTAACTGGATTAATCACTTTATTTAGCCATGCAGTGAATTTTTGGTTAAACTGTGTTGCTTTGACATTGTGAATGAAAAATAAATCAGTTTTTGCCTGTTATCAATCAATTAAGTGTTTTGTAACATTTATTTAAAAATATCGACTGAAATATCAGTTTTACACAAGTATTTCCACCCTTCGTTTAATAATGGTCAAATCACCTTTGGCAGCAATGACTGACTCAAGTCTGGTTGTGATTGATGCTGCAAGCTTGGCACACCTTTCTCTTGGAAAGAATCGTTCAAGCTTAACCAGGTTGAATGGGCAGGGACAGTGCAAGTAGTCAACTTTTCACTTTAAGAATGGTTCTGAAGCTGCTCCTGTGTTTCCTTAGCATTATGCTTTGGGTCATGAAATTGTTGGGCTTCATCACAGCCTAAGATCCTGAGCACGTCTCTAAGTCTCTTCCATTTCCATAARGGAACTCAGGATCTCATTTGTAGTGACTCTTAGGTTCTTGTTTACCTCTCTGATCCTCTTTCCTCCCCAATTATTCATTTTGGCTGGGCAGCCAGATCTAACTCGTTGGTTGTTCCAAATCTTTTTCATTTGAGAACGATGGAGGTTATCATGCTCTTGGGTGCTTTCAATGCTGCAGAATGTTTCTTGTATCCCGTCCCAGGTATCTGTCTTGACACAATCCTGTCTAGCAGATACAGATGATTCTCTCGAMCTCAGGGCTTTTTTTTTCACTCCGACGTACCTCATCTACTGTGAGACCTTAYTGTACTGCATATAGACAGTGTGTGCCTTTCTCAATTATGTCCCATGWGCTCAATTAGGCACAGATAGACTCCAATCAATTTGTAGAAGCATCTTAAGGGCCTTTGATAGGAGTAGGATGTGCCAGAGCTCAACTGTCTCATAACAAAGGGTCTGTACACCTGTGTAAATTGGACAATTTAAGTGTAATAGCCTTGGTCAGTTGGGATCCTCGTTCTCATTCTTCGGGATAAAATCTGGAAAAAATGCCTCTGCCAAGCTGCCTGCTAATATGTAGTGAAGCGGCATATCTTCCAGGTATCACGATGCACAGTTGAATAAAACTAACAGAAAGCAATGCTCTTGTGCAGACTGTTATACTTAACAGATCTTTTGAATGGGTCCTTGATTAAGGGAAGAGGATGTAGCGATGCTTTTGCGGCCTTAAGCAGATTCACTCTCACAAAAGCCCCACCTATATAATTGCGCCATGAGATGTTTTTTTTTATCCTCTAGCCATAGCGTTATCATGAGCCTCATGGAACAGAAGTCCTCTTGCGTGGCTCTTTGTTACCAGCAGTTGGGTCAACTCTTTCTTGATTTAAGTGTTCTGCATCACTTGATCCAACATTATCCTTAATAATGCAAACGAATGGGTGGGGCAGCACAACAAAAGGCTGGATTTGGACCACTGATTACAAACACCTGGTTGCAGGCTTGACTCAGAGGTGTGAGTGCTCCAGGAAGAATCCCTCACCCTTGTAGAAGTGAAGCCCTCCTTACTCTCTGCGTCCTTTAAATGAAGCTGACATTAATGGCCCTGGCTCACCATGCTACATTTCTACATTTAGTCATTTGGCAGACGCCCTTATCCAGAGCGACTTACATTTTTATCTCATCTGAGCAGTTGGGGTTAAGGGCCTCGCTCAAGGGCCCAACAGGGACAACTTGGTGGTGGTGGGACTTGAACCTGGGACCTTCCGAACCGTAGTCCAATGCCTTAACCACTGAGCTACCCCTGACCCTTGCTGTGCTACTGTAGGACTCAAACACACACACTTTCCTGACTAACAAGTGTAACACTGGCTATATGGCACAGTATGACGAGTAGAGAAAGAGCAAGTACCCCCACACACCTGGTCAAGTAGAAAATTCTCTGAAATCTTTATTTATGATGCTGCATCAGATATTAAATGAGTGGAGAACCTACGGTGTGTGAGAAGCGAAGTTCAGGTGCCTCATGCAAGGACACTGGGCAGGGACACTGGACACATGCTGCCATATATGTCAGGAGTCAAACAATGAATTGCACCAGTGACACCAGCTTGTTTATCTGTTCCACAACAATCTCCAGAGCCACCAAACACCAAGTAGGTATTGGGGCCACTGCGGTGTTGGCAATGCTCCTCTGGCATCTACTGTAGGACTATTGTACACATAAGATGATGGAATACTCCAGCGACATCTGTGAGAGCAGCTGGTGGGCAGCAGGCTGGGCTTCCCCTAGAATGCACATGAGTTTGAGGTTAAATTAGGTTTTACCGGGCCACAATATATGATGCAAATTGTACTGAGATTTATTGCAGATCACTCTTAATTAGTGAGAGGAGGGAAGGTCTTCTTTCCCCCAATCCTTTTGAATATCTTTTTTTATTTTTTAAATTAAAGTAGTCAATCCATCACCTTCATCTTTCTTCATCTGTTATGCTATTACATGAAGATTTAATTTGCATTCCCTGAGGGTTGCATTCCCTCAACTATATGAAACATCTGAAACGGTCTGTTTTCGTAATTTCTATATTCTGTAAGTAGTTTAAAACATTGTTCATGAGTGTTAACAGCTTTGACACATATATTTTTGCTAGTTCTAGACCTTATCCTGGTGAAATAACAACAGTTGATAAACAATCACACCAACCAAACCACTCTCACTTCGTAGGTGTTAATCCGTCTGGGAAGACAGAGGTGGAGAATCAGAGGGCAGATCCAGGCTGATGACAAGCAACTGTGGGATGAAGAGGAAAGYGTTTTCCTCCCTCGTATCCATGAGAGCTTTGAGATCAAGGTGAGGGATGCGCCCAAAAAACAAATGAAACTTCTCTGAAAGCTGCGGCAAAAGAACACTTTTTTTTTTTTGTTTATTCATAATGGCTGCATCAGTTACACGAGTGGAGAAACTACGTCAATGATAGAGTTCATGTACTTCTGATTAAATGTTAAATTTTTAAATTTGTTTTACTTATATTATAGTGACATTGATGATTTAAATAATATATTTAAAAAAATCCAAAGATTGCACGTTCAATTCCTGGGTGATGCTACACCCGCCCGCAATGTGTGTATACTGTAGAGAGCATCTTGGTCATGCTCTTTCAGGCAGTAGGTGTGGCATACCCTTACTCTCACATCAATCATATGTGACACTAGCCACTCACATGTGTTTGTGAGCTCAGGTAAGAAGAAGGGGTGGATAGCGCTTTCCTCTGAGTGTATTACACAGTTCCAAATGGTGCATAAACAGCAGGTCAAAAAGATGCAGTCGGAGATGTCGCATGTCTTAAAGGAAGCATATTGCAGCCTTTGCCCTCCCTGATTGCTACATTAGTTGTCACCTTGAAGGCAGAGTGCCCTAACAGAGGAGTGGCTGCGGCTGCTACTAAGCTGGGGATAAAATTGGGGGAAAATTCCCAAAAAGGTAATAAAAAAATAGAAAGATCTACAAGCAAAATCTTACAATAACACACTTTTCAATTTCAGGTTTAAGACGAGCAGCGGAGGGCATGATAATATCCTTAGGAATTGTGACGTTGCATTTAATTCTGCAGTACATTTAGAGAATCCTTCTTGAATTTGTTGAATATGACTCGCTAAACGTTGATATTGACGTGTTACAGCCAATACAAGACGCTGTAGGTTTAATAATTTTTGCTGAAACCTTCAGTTTCAAGGGAGCTCTCCTACATTTTGGTGGATTTCCCATTTTAAGAATTTGACCTAAATGTAGGACCAAAATGACGTTACTCTGAGAATTTTTGCCCACTGAGCAGCGATTTCCTACTCTAAGATGCTTAGTACTGTAAATACTCACTAATCGCTTTATTCTGTATCCTGTATACAAAGTCGCGGGGGGGCCTGGAGCCTATACCAGGAGACTTAGGGTGAGGCTGCCAATCCATCGCAGAGCACACACACGTATACACACTCACACACTCTGGGCAATTTGAAAACGCTAATTAACCTAAGTCTTTGCCAGAGTATTCAGAAGAAACCCATCAAGCRCAGGGAGAACATGCAAACACCATGCTCCATGCAGCAAGGCAGGAATAGGGTCCTCCCCCCCCCCCCCCCCGTTCATTCCAAAAGTAAACCTCTCATAACACACCTTTACACATACTGTAAAGTGAAATAATTCAAGCCTTTTCTGCTTTAATGATTATTATAACAAATGTGATGGGTTGGTGGAGCTGAACCCAAGGGAAGGTGCTGGACAGAAGTTCATGAAAAAAAACTGATTCAGTACAATGATCTCTGGTTGCTTTTGGGAAAGTCTTGTCCAGTCTCCTCCTAAAGGTTATTTACTCGCAGCGCCTCTATAGGGACACACTAACTACACCCAAACACAGCTCTTCTGACAGCTTTACTATCCACCTGGCTCTCCGTTGGCAGGCTACAGGCTGCCCGCGCTGGTGGGTAGAGTTCGTATCCAGACCCACCCATCTATGTTCTTCTAACCTACGATGTACAGGAATTGCTGAGGATCATCATGGACATTGTGAAGATAGGACACAGTGGAGTAATGGGAAAAAGAAATGAACTAGAGGCTCTTTATCAAGCCATGATCTATTGGGCCATGATTTGTAGAAGCTGGAGTTTTTTTTTTTATTACTGTATAACCAATGTTAATGAATGTGTAACCAGAATAATTTACACACAGTCCAAACTGTCATATCTAACTCCTACAGTATATGTGACACCAGAATGCAAATGTTTACTGATCAAGGTAATATTTTCCACACATACAATTTTTGCACAAATTACAAAGTGACAAAAGCACCAATATGATATCATGTGCTTTAGGTATCCGAGGTGAAGGGCCTGAGCTCCAGCTTAGTCGGAATGGCGACATGTAAGTGCACTGACTTCTACACTGCTCGTCCACAAATGATAGTTGTTGACATTACAGAACTGGGAACCATCAAACTCCAACTGGAGGTGGTCTGGAGGTGAGTAGTACTTCATTTGTAAAACACATTCTTAGCACATCTTACATTCTACTACCTTTTACACATTCTTGCTTTATATACAGTCCTTTTGACAGTGACGTGGTTACGAATCTCATGTCATCAACCAGTCGACATTCTTCCCAAAGCAGGAAAAGACCGGTGAGCCGTATACACCTACTAACACCTTCACAAAGAAATTACTTTTTATTTATTAAAAAAAAAAAAAACTTTTTATTGAGTTTTTAAAACATATCACGCATGGTGCATGTAACCTTACATAAATTCATGCGTCTCTTCAATGACACATACTGTACCTTGATGCACCAGTTTCACAATGCTAGTGGCTCTTACTCTGTTGGCTCACATACAGTAAATACAGGGGTGTCTCAACTTATCGATCTGTCTGATTCTTCCCAGGCACTCTCTCCATTCGTCTATGAAACGGCCAGTCATCCTCCAATCTTCCCTGACCTTTCCATGGATTGTGATTTAATGGATAATGTGGATGACCTTTTACAGACACCCCTCAGAGAGGTAAAAATTAGTATGATACATTAGTTTCAAATGCAAAAAAAAAAACAGAATGTTCTAATCACTGCACTGCATCATCTATGCTTGAATTTGCTATCTTTAGGGTGATAAAAGTGGTGCATGTCCTTCAGAGCCTGAGACCAGCTCTCATAGTTCAGAGTACAGCAACCAAGACACCATACGTCTTTATCAGCACTGCAGCACTCCTGACATTCTTAAACGAAATGGTGTGGTGGCCACGAACCAGGAACTGGAACCAGTGAAGTTGAAAAAAGCGAATGATGATCTCACGGTACAGGAGATAGAAGAAGGAGTTGAGGAAAAGCCCAAGATCTCTGCTGTGGCTTTACGGAATTCCCAAAAAAGAGCAATGGCCATGAAGGTTGGCCTGGCACAAGCACAGGTTACTGCTGCCTTGCAGGAGATGGGTTTTGACGAGAGAGAATTAAAACGTCTGAATCTTCAAATAAACCAGCTTTACCAGGTTTTAAAGGTGATCTTGTGCTTTGTGTGTTTAAAAAGTATCACCGTTACGAAACACTCTAAAACAGATGTTTAATGATTGATCACCAATGTTTGTCCCATTGACTCTATCGTACTTCTTAGAGGGACATCTACAATCCTCAGACCTCTTCTAGGGAGGCACTAGATGTAGAGGAGGAAGAGGTGCTGGGCAGTTTTGACTTTCTTTCCATTGACTTCAACACAGAAGACAACAACTCCTGCAAGAGTAGCAGCAGGCTCATGGACACTAGGTAGACTAAAACGTAATTTCTAGTGAGAGAATTGAAATCTACCACTAGAGGTCAATCGATGTAGGAGCTGGTATAAGCAACCAATCAATCATTATAGACATAATGTATACAGAAACCGGAGGGCGTAGAAGAACTGATTAAATGCAATATTTAGATTTCGAGAATCACTTAAAAATTTAAGCTTACATCCGCTCCAGCATGGATTCAGTTGATGTTAACTATATTGGTTATTGTCCAGGTTACAATTTTAGAATAAATGCAAACAAAGCTCTCTGGATGTTCTGAGGTATGCAGTACAGAGGAAACTGCATAGATAAAAATATGCAGACAAAAATATGAAGGAAAGTTGTCCAGTGGGTGAAATGAAAGTATCTCACAAGTATAATTTACTTTAATAATTTGGTTTTCTTCCACGCAAAATAAACAAATAAATAAACGTCAATTTCTATCACTCATTAAAAATGTGGGGGGAATATCAAATGTACGAGCAACTTGCTGCTGCAGTAGTTATACTGTACCATGTTGATAGTTTTCATCTGGGTTTAATTCCAGGCTCAAAGAGAACAACATGACAGGTCGAGAGGGAATGTCAGAAGATACATTAATATCATCCGAAGGGCAACGTCCACAGCACATTGCAAAAAGAACAGACGGTGAGAATCCATGTCTGCTCAGCACTGGGGAGCACACTCTGGATCAAGCCTTGGAGATCCACCTCAACATCTGTATTGCACTACTGAGAGTAAGACAGCATAATATGCCTGTCAGTCCATATGCATAAACATCAAACACAAATATCTCTAACATCTTATGCAGTGGATGATAATCTGTTAAGTCTTTAAGTCAGTTCCTGTAGGCTGCTGCAGGCTCTTAACTCTACAAATGCCCCTAGCCGCTGTGATTCGGTGACGGTCCCAAGCCACTAAAAATGGGTGGGTTGCGTCAGGAAGGGTATTTGGTGTAAAATCAAATATCAAATGATCTGATGTGGTGATCCCTAGAAGAAATGACCAAAGAATAACTTCAGAAGTTACATTTATTTGCATCTAAAATAATAAAAAAATATTTAAAGCAAGATAAAGTGAGCAATATTCTAATACTAAGCTGCTTGTTGCTTTATTTTACAGGCACTGAGGGCGACTAATCTGGACTACATGCAACAGTATATCCTGGAAGAACTATCGCGTCAAACGTCTGTGCTTGAAAAAATCACCTTTTTTACACAGAGGAAAACGTATGATATCTCAGCAACAGAATGTGAGTGCCTATACAGTTCACGTAGTGGTGAAGCTGATCGATTTGCTTGAATTATTACCTGAAGGTGTGCTGCATTACAAAATTCTGTGTTATTTCTCCTTACGAATAATATCAATCAGCCATAACATTAAAACCACCGACAGATGACGTGCAGTACACTTGAAGGTTTAGTAACTATGGCATCTGTGAATGGGGATGGATATATTAGGAAGCGAGTGAATAGTCAGTCCTCGATGTGTGTTGAAAGCAGGAAATGCACAATCATAAGGAACGCACTTTGACGAGGGAAATTATGATTGGTTAGACCCATCAAGAAGGGTCCAAGGAATTACAACCAGTGAACCATCAACAGGGTCATGCGCACTCTGACGGATGGGCGAGGGGTGATGGCTAGCCTGTCTGGAACGATCCCACAAATCAGCTGCAGTAGGACAGAATTGCTGGACAAATGAATGCGGGTTATAACAGAAAGGAGCGTCATGCGTCCCAGTGCATCGTGGCTTGGTGCATATTTGGTATAGTGTATGTAGAAATAGACTGGTCAGATTGCTCTTTTGGTGGCACCCGTTCATTTAGCCATCACAGTTTGGCTTTTGTCAAAGCGTCACAAATGCTTTATGTATTTTTCATGGCTGACCTCTGTGTCTCAAAATAACAACTGACTTTCATTGTTGTTACATAATTACCTAATTCCATGTCTTATTTTATACCCCCATGTTTAAATCCTCAGTATTGGTGTAAAATGTAGAAAATAAATCACTAAACAAAAACAAAGAAATCTGCAAGTGACCCCAGACTTTTGAGCAGTAGTATACAGTATAGTGTTAAGTTTACTTATTTTCAAGAAATATCCGAATTTTGTTTCATAACTGATCTTATAAGGATAAGTGGAAACATTTCAGTATTGTGTTTCTGTCATAACCTGATTTTTCGTTAGTGTGGTCTGAGGCACCAAAGCTGCGAAATCTTCTGATGTTGTGGAGCGAGTGCTGTGGAAATACGCCGGCATTTTGTTGCGCTGCCGACTCGTTCCTCAGAGTGCTACGCAGACGGTTCATTCATAAAGTCAGAGCCAAGTTTCCAGGCCAAGCTGATAAAGGTTTCTATTGTCTTGTATTATATGATATTGTATGGTACTGGATGTAATGCAATTAATTTAGGATTCATTTTCCAATCTTTCTCGTAGTCTTTGCTCACTTGGTGCAGCAGGTCCAGGCTTGCTCTGTGATGGTTCCACTAGCACCGTGCACAAGAGATCTAGTGTCTTTGTTTCAGTTACTTGTCTACCTCACCAACTGGAAGATCAGCAACTTTGGAGAGCATATCTCTCACATGTCCAGAGAAGGTATGTGCACAGTGCAGCCCTACACCACTAGTTTCTACAAGCAATTAAGGCGTATTATGAGTCCAAAGTGATCAATTCTTGTTCAGTTGCGCTGGTTTCCAATGTCTTACAGGATCAAGTTCAAAATATTACTGTTTAACATTTAAGGCCTTACATAAGTATGTATTGATTGGAATTACTTCAGATGTACAATCTTGCGAGTTCATTCTCCAGTGTCGCACCAAGCCCCRCCCCTTTCTGGTATTTCTGAGTGCAAGTAGGCTCTTAAGACTTAGCTTTTTAGATTGGTCTATTCACATCTAGAGTCTATTATGCAACAGTTAGTAATCTGATTGGACGAGAAGTTTTCCTCAAATAGTGATAGAAAGCATAAGAGCAGGGGGGCCATGTGCATCTAAAAAAACGTTCATTACACTACCTGTCAGTCTCCAGCCTGGGTGAACGTCCGTAGTACTGAAAAGAGCGGAGAGCAGTTGCCTGCCAAAACAAATATTCAAAGCAAGTTATGGAAGCACTTTCAGCAAGAAAACACATCTGATTATGCTGTCAGCTTAAACAGCACTTTGTCTCTGTCTCCTTATTCTACTAATCATTGCTCGGAACTCTTCTTTTGCTCACGGCTAAGATGAGCTACAAAGCTAACTAGCTTCTAACACCAAACTGAGGCCGTTTCTAACCCATGATTACTTGTTGCGTGGAACAAAGGATTGTACACTCAAAGAGTGATGCTAAATATTTTGCAGAAAAAAATCTAAAAACCGTGCTTGACTATTGACTATGGGTTATTGTGTGTAATTTGATGTCTAAAAAATACAGTCTATCTATTTAAAATAAACTCATAAATTAAATCAAGGAATTGTGCAAAAAATATTTCTTATATAAATAAATATATATTATTATTATAAATATTTCTGAACCCACTGTATATACATATACTCACCGATCCGTCACATTACTTATTAAATATGTTTTTTTTTCCCCTTTTGTTTTAGTGTATTTATTAGCGTGTCTGGAGAGCCCAAAGAGGAGAAGGGTTCTAAAGAAGCTGAAGAGAAGGAGGATTTCAGAACTTCAACCAATGAGTCAAACCCTCCAGCTCCTCGCCAGCTTCCTTACAGATGATAGTCAAAAGGTTGTGGTTTCAGCAAACTCGTGTATCAGTAGGGCATCGGCGAATAAGTCCTTTAGATTAAAGGTATAAGCAACATAATACAACTTTCATATGTTCCAAATAATCAGATTTGTTCATGTTTACGTTAAAAATCACATTTTTTAAATACGGACATGTTGCATTAGATCTGCCGTTGTTCACCTTGACAGGCCCTGGTTCACTATACATGGCTGTTAAAAGACAACGACATTCAAGTGCAAAAGCAGGCGTGTTTAGCCCTGAAATGCTTAAAGGTAAACATTTTTTATTTTTCATTCAAATCAGTGCCAGCATTGTATTATGTAAAGACAACATCAGAGACTATATAAAAACATCAGAGACTATATAAAAACATCAGAGACTATATAAAACCGCTTTCAAATATCTAAAAATGAAACTGACAAGTTACTTTAAGACGAACCTGGACACCTGCAGTTACGCATTTAGTCTTTCATAAGGCATCAGCACAGTGCTTACAATCATACAGATAAAGTCAGTTAATATTCACATCAAAATATTCAGAATGAAGAAAATGTGTGACATCTCTGACTTTACCCATGGCATGGCTATTGGTGCCAGATTTGAATATGTCAGAATCTCCTGATGAAAACTCTAACTCACTCACTCACTCACTCACTCGCTCACTCACTCACACACTCACTCACTCACACTCACTCACTTACTCACTCACTCACTCGCTCACACACACTCACTCACTCACTCACTCACTCACTCGCTCACACACACTCACTTACTCACTCACTCGCTCACACACACTCACTCACTCACTCACTCACTCACTCACTCGCTCACAC
>QMIH01000230.1:451535-498592 GCA_003987875.1 Clarias batrachus
CTAGGGCCCAACGTTAACATACTGAGTATATATAAACTCTACTGTACGTATATATTGTATATAAAAAATGCCTTAACTGTCTCTAAATATCTTTAAAATTGTTATGCTTTCTGCAAGCAAGAATTCACCTGACAACACACACCATGGCCTGCACATTCCATGCTTTTTTTTTTCTTCACTTACCTAGAGCAGAGTTTTGCATTGTTTTTGGAGGAAGAGGGAATTATCCTCCTGTTCCTCCTTTTAGAACGAATTGCTTACAGAACCAAAATGAATTAAAAGGATCTAATTAATCCTCTTTTAAAAATGGCTATAACAAAAACTACAGGGATTAATTATTTATTATGAATTAACATAACAATAATATAATATTAATATTATATTATTTAATTTATTGCAGAATTTTTACCAAAGTCTTCAATTTTTCGTTGATATCAGAGATATCTTTAAAAGCAGAAAAACAAATTCTATACTTAAATTCTCTCTGTCTCTTTATTTTGATTTTAAAATTATTTTGATTCAGAAACACATTTGACCTGCATATAGATATTATTACAGGTTACATGTGCCTCTGAACCTGCTGCTGGATGATGTTTCCCCTCTGAGGAGAGGACGAATGAATCATGAGGAGAAGTGAAGGGGTGTACAACAGAAGCACAGCGCTACTGTATCCTCATTCTTACAGCATCGTGCTGAACGGGATTAAACACTATGTGCTAATGGTTATACACGGTGTGTTCTTCTGATATTAATCACTGGATATTAGCGGAAGCGATACGCAAACCGGTCCAACCGCCGCCCCGCTGTTTGACCGCGTTTGGTTGAGACCGAAGGGCGAAGTACTGCACGCCGAGCCGCTAGCAGAATCACAGTTTACACAGTAAACWGTGCTATGTGCTAATTGTAGCTGTGAAGGAACGAAACTATCGCTTAAATTGGCCAAAAACAAACAAACAAACAAACAAACGCCAATGTAACATGGTCATGGTGATAGCTTAGCATAGTCGTTTCTTGCGCGAGGTTTCCCTGGCAACACGCAGTACTGTTGAACAATGTTGTGTGATTTGCGCTCGTCCACACATCAAGGTAAGAGAAATACTACATAGAGTGTAACACTGCCATACATCTGGTACCTGGTGAGCCTTCTTCTAACGTATTATCATTATTATTATGACGTTTAAGCATTTATGATATTGTCATTGTGCACAAATATGCAAAGGGAAGGTTGATGGCCAGAACAAGGTCATAGTGTCTTTTAGATATTTTTTTTCCAGTATACTTCCTTAATGAATAAACCCCTAGRAAAAAAATGTACATTGATTCTATAGATCATTATAGTTGACATAAGGTTTAATTTAATACTAAGTTTAAGCTACAATGACAAGATTAATACACTAGTTCAGCCCAGTACATTAGGAAATTGATTAGGAATTCTATGACCTGATGAAACATGGATTATTGTTACAGTCAACATCCTTTGACATGCAACACAATGCCAATGAAGCTGACGAACCAGCTGGACATTACGCAAATTATCTTTGTGGCCGTGTTGGTTTCTTCCAGGTTTGCCACTTACCACTAACCTCCCGAATACATAGTATGTAGTGGGATTGGCTACACTGAACATCCGCTAGATGCAAATCATTATGTGAAAATGTGCATGTGTGTGCAAGGATACCATGTGATGAACTGGTATATCACACTTGATATCTCCCCATGCCAAATGTTCCTACTGTAGGAGACACTGCACATCCATCACAGCAGTGACCACAATAGGACTGAAGGACATAATATTGCTTAGACAATTGTGATATTGTAGAAGTGGGCATGATGTACAGACAGGATGTTATAGAGAATTTATTATTTTCCAGGGTGCAATAAAATCTTAAGACAAACAGCAAAGAGGTAAAAATCTTTTAGAGGTAAAGATGGAACCACTAGTGCAGCTCATTATAAAAAAAAAAAAAAACATTGTCATTGCAAGCTTTTAAGCAGTAATTTGTTGATAGGTTGCCTGCCTCTTCTTATATTGTTTCATGGAGAAAAATTATTATTATTATTTTTTAAAGTGCTTTAAGTATATACAGTTACCTGACACTTCATTAGGTACACCTTGCTACTATTGGGTCGGTTCCCATTTTGACTTCAGAACTGCCTTAATGCTTTGTGGCATAATTTCAAGAAGGTGCTGGAAACATTCCTTAGACATTTTGGTCTATATTGACATGATAGCATCATGCATTTGCTACAGATTTGTCAGCTGCACATCCATGATGCAAATCTTGTTGAACTCCCTGTCATGTGCAACAAACCAGTCTGAGATGATTTTAGCTTTGTGACATACAGTAGCACGTTATCCTGAGATAATAAAAGGACTGGAATGGTTAGCAACAATACTCAGGTAGGCTGTGGCATTTAAACTATGCTAAATTGGTATTAAGGGGTCCAAAATGTGCAAATGGTGATCACTAAAGATGATTGTGCATGAAAATCCCTGTAGATCTCAAGTTATAGACCTACTCAGACCAGCCTGTTTGGAACTAACCATAATGTCACGATCAGAGTCACTTAAATCACTCTTCTTCCCCATTCTGATGACCAGGTTTGACTTGAGTAAAACCATGTCTACATGCCTAAATACCTTGAGGTGCCGCCTTGGGATTGGCTGATTAGATTATTGAGCAGTTGACCAGGAGCACGTAATGAAGAGTGTGTACT
The DNA here is from genome assembly GCA_003987875.1 of Clarias batrachus. Lineage (NCBI taxonomy): Eukaryota > Metazoa > Chordata > Actinopteri > Siluriformes > Clariidae > Clarias > Clarias batrachus. The sequence goes on from QMIH01000230.1 coordinate 454,254, forward strand.
TTTTTTCTGGTCAGAGTTCACTTATCCGGCAGTCCAGCTCAAAGCAGTCTGTATCTGTTGTAGTTTTCAATACGTAAAAGACATGGTAAAAAAAATCTAATAAGGGTATAAAACATTATCCTAAAACAGATTCACAAGGAACATTGAATAGTGTTGAATAGTGAAAGTAAGAGCAATTCCACATGCATACACTATTGTGAAGAGAACTCACAGGACTCGGGCTAAACTGCTAAGTGAATACAGTATAAGAAAACATCTTGTTAGTAAGACTTTCTTTCTGCTGTGTTCAACTGCTCTCTCTCTCTTTCCTGTTCTTTCTCTTTCTTTGTGCCATAAACCAAATGTTAACTATCAAATAGAGAATTTATAATTAATAAAGACCTGCATATTAGTCCATATATTCATTCATAATAATTCATAGAATTCAACATAGGCGGCACGGTGGTGTAGTGATTATCGCTGTCGCCTTACACCTCCAAGGTCCGGGTTTGATTCTCGGCCAGGCTCGATTCCCGTCTCTGTGTTTATGGAGTGCATGTTCTCCTCGTGCTTGGTGGGCTTCCTCTGGGTTCTCTAGTTTCCTCCCAAAGACCTGCAGATTAGGCTAACTGGCATTCTCAAAATTGCCTGTAGTGTGTGTGCCCTGCGATTGATTGGCACCCTGTCCAGGGTGTATCCCGCCTTGTGCCCTAAGTCTCCTGGGATATACTCCAGGCTCCTTGTGACCCTGAATACAGGATAAAGCAGTATAGATGATGAATGAGTGAGAATTCAAAATTTTATAGCTAGATGTTGGGTTGTTGTAGGTAATGCAGGGAGGCAATCTCATTTCGACTTTATTCACTATATTACAAACTTTGGTAAATAACTATTATTAACAGACTTACAAACTATAGTTCATTCAGTTGAACTCTATATTGTATATTGTGTATGTAGGATTGGGAACATTTCACCACCTCACAAACAAACATACATAAAAAGCTGGGCTGCTGCACTTGGGCAGATAGATCTTGGCTCAGGAACATTATGCGTCAATAAAATAAAGTAAGCTGACTACCTGAATGTATTAAATATCCAGGTTGTCCCTTCAATGGATTTTTTCCTGAAATCATGGGCATATTCCAGGATGACATTGGCAAGATTCGTCTGGCTCATGTTGTGAAAGAGTGGTTCTGGGAGGGTGAAGAATTCTTTTCAAAAGTGAACTGCTCACCATTGAAAGGCTTTGGGATATGCTAAAGAAATTGTTATTTAGTGGTTCAGCTCTCCCATCATAAATGTAGATATTGCCCAAAATTTGGACAGAAGTAAATGTTATAACATTGCATAGGTTTTTTGAAATAACGCCATGATGAATGCAGGCAGTAATGAAAGTTAATATTAGATATTAGAAATATTAGAGTACCGTTTTCATTTTTTTTTTTTGAATGGGCCGCATGTGATTAATATGATTATGAAATTTAAAACGGTTGGCTTTTCTGTCATCAGAGTGTTTTCATTTGGTAACAATAACACAAGACACTTCCCTTTCAGAATGATGCACAATGAGGAGTTCATATTGCTTTTATGTCATTATACACTGACTTTAGTGGCAAGTTACCATTGGTACAAAAAGTGTTTCATTGTATTATTTTTAGTAATTTAATACGTTTCAGTGCCAGGCCAAAGTTTTTTTTTGTTGTACTATTTTGGAAGCAAACAAATCACCCCTAAGTCATTCATATGCATTAATTAATCCACCTAGTAAACTCTTGCGCTGTGCTCAGCCAGATTTGGAAGCATGTACTTGTTGAAAATCTTTTTTATGCAAACTCTAATAAGAAAGTATATATTTTATGTTCCTATTTTCTTATTTATCCACTGGACAAATATCCTAATATCCTGTTCATGAAAATTGTCATTCAGGATACTAAAGTATCCATTCTTGCATTTGTAGTATCTTGATTTGTATGCAATACCAGTACCGTGTGAAATCATAAACTCTATAGCAATCTGCCCAGTTTGTGTTGTCTTTTAAATTGTTGCTGCATAAATAATTTGACTTCTTGTTTCCAGCCACAACAAAAAGTTATTCATTTAATCATCATGAGCTTACAAACTGAATGTGGATGGATGGTGTAAATGACGTTGAGCTCCATGAGCTCAGGCCCTCAGGACATGGAGTAGAAAACACTTCCTTCTGTGAGGAGGAAGAAGAAGCTCGGGTATCTGTTGTTAATTCCAGGAAGAGTCAACATTTTGCCTCGCACAGTGGAAGGGGGATTAGTTCTCAGATTTGTCAAGGAAATGTTCACTCAGATGAAGAACAAGAACCAGTGTATGAAGAACGTTCTGTGGATTACAGCTTCATGTTGGCACTGGTATTTCTCGTTAGTGGAATTGCTTTAGTTATCATTGCCTACGCCATACCAAGGGAGGCTCGAATCAATCCAGATCAGGTTACAGCACGACAGATGGAAAGGTTGGAGATGTACTATGCACAGCTTGGTGCCCACCTTGATAAGTGTATAATTGCTGGACTTGGCTTACTTACTCTGGGTGGGATGCTTTTGTCCATTCTGCTAATGGTTTCTTTGTGCAAAGGTGAGCTTTATTACCGTAGAACTTTTGCCAACATAAGGAGACCCATTAAGTCATATGGTTCCATAAACATGAGGATGGGACAGTTAGCAGCTGGAAATGGCAGAGAACATATCATGGAGCGTGATTCAAGCACAGACACTCCGGATGCATTGAGTCCCGAAGGAATTCAACATCTACAGCAAACTCAGTAGCACAAGCTTRCAGTGCCTGCCACTCAACTAGCTGAATCCCAAATGCCTGTAAGTACCCTATGAACATGTTTAGATGAAAAGACACTCTATTAAAATAACCAGATATTGATTTATTTATTCCATGTGATGGTGAGACTTGCCCAACTTGGAATTTTTTTTGTCTTAACCTGAAAGAGAATACAAGAACACTGAATATCTGAAACAGTCCACGAGTCCCCTATTCTTAAACAGATTGTTTTTTTGTTTTTTTTTTTCAATTTATTATGACACAATTCAGCATATGAAAGTCTTAAATTTAATTTGGTAAATTAGTTCACATAGGTTTATTAAGTTAGATACAAGGATAAACTCTGCATTGCTGTGGTCCTGAAACACAGGAAAGGGCCATTTCCCTCATTTCTTTGACTGCCATTAGATGCCCTAGAGGAAAAGGCTTACACCAGGTATTAGATTCTGTATTACTAGTGGTAAATTCAACATCTAAACTCTCTGCCTCTTGTAACTTACTATCAGTGTCTAGTAGTGTGTAGGACCTGCTTAACCATTCTATAATCTTACAAGTGGTACACTCTAAACTATTCACACATTGGCAGGCAGCACAGCACACTGTAGTAGAAGAGAATTATTTGCTAAATTTGTTTTAAAAAAAAACAAAACAATTATGGTGGATGACACAAGTAATATGTGCTGTATGCAAAGGCGTCATGCTACTGTGCTAATAGAACTAACATACATGCTCAACATTATCCTGACTTAAACAAGTCAGCAGAGAAACCAACTGTAAGCCAGTTACTAACTGCCAACAATGCACATTTGATACAAGTTTGAACAGGAAACCCCACAATTCAGATAAATAAAGCATTTCACAACATCAGGTGTTCATTGCATGTGCAAAGATAGGACATAACATATTTCTTAATATACAGGTTTTCAAAATAGGATTTGCATTTTAGAGCCATTTTAGAGTTACATTATACTTGGAGCATCGAGAAGCTTTTCTCAACTGCAGGGCAATTTATTATAGAACACAATCAAACCAGCGAATGTGGACCAGCTCTTTTTTTTTGCATTCAAACTTAACTATGCCTAAACACTAACTTAATGTAGTCTGTGCTATGACAGGAAAAAAAATGTTCCCTAAAAGTTATAGTTTACATTGTATTTGAAGTTATTTTGTATTGTTTAAATGCTGGTTTGAGGGTTAAAGTAGGAAGTTGGAAGCGTGATGCTATGTCACAATGATTAAGAACAGAAACAGCTCAGAATAGCATGTTGTTGTAATATGGCGAGTGGGGGGCTCAGTGGCTAAGATTGCCACCAAGTAACCACCGTTGGGCCTTTGARCAAGGCCCTTAACTCTGAACTGCTCACATGTACAGTATAATAAGAAAAAAAAGTTGCACTGGATAAAGGCGTCTGACAAATGCTGTAAAGGTTCGATCCCCGGCCAGGCTTGATTCCCGTCTCTGTGTGCATGGAGTTTGCATGTTCTCCCCATCCTTGGTGGTTTCCTCCGGGTACTCCGGTTTCCTCCCACAGTCCAAAGACATGTAGGTTAGGCTAATTGGCGATTCCAAATTGCCCGTAATGTGTGAATGAGTGAGTGTATGTGTGTGTGTCTGTGCCCTGCGATGGATTGGCACCCTGTCCAGGATGTTCCCTGCCATGTGCCCTAAGTCTCCTGGGATAGGCTCCAGGCCCCCCGTGACCCTGAATACAGGATTAAGCGGTGTAGATGATGAGAGAGTGAGTGTACCAATACCAATATCAGGAATTTGTCTGATCCTGTGCTTATGTACTTGGACTCATACTGGTAAAATGCTGGTACAGTACTGAAGAGGCTAACATCAATAACTGCTTTCAGAGTGATAAAATATACAAAAACATAACAGAGTTTTACTTATCTGATGCCAATGAAATATGGCAGAACACAGAGAAGATTTGCACTAGGCATGCGGGCAAGCATGAATGTCGGGCATTGACCAGATGGGAATGACCAGACCACCCAAAAACGATATTATCACAATACTTACAATAGGTGCCAATTCCATTTGTATCGGGATTCTGTAAGTATCTCAATTTACCGCCAATTTGAATTTGTTTTCAGTGTTTTTGTTACAATTCTAAACAAATTTACCAGAATTTTGCTCCTACAACACAATGAATAGCTTAGATCATGCCATCTGCAGGATTRTGGAGAAAAATCGAGAGGAAATCAACTGCAAACGGATATAAATAAAAAAATCTTTTTTCAAAAAATAGATTTTGGACTCAGTGTATGTGGCGATACATGAATTGCCACATAAAAAGAACCACCCTATATAATTTCATTCGTTTTCTTCCCCCATCTCTATAGATCGCTTGAGCCATGAGAAGATACTGGCAGAGACAAGCGCAATTTCAAAGATATATTTTTGATATTTACCTTCAATATACTAAGTTCAAATTTTAGCATGTGATTTTACAGTAAATATATAACATTCAGGGAAAATCTTGAAATGTAAGAATTTAATGTCTAGCCACCTTTACATAATTATATCCCATAAATTACACTTGTGAATTAGGATAGGACTTTCTTATTTAGGAATCGTGGGGTTACATTTGTTGTAGTGAAGACTTGCATATATTGTATATACTGTAGCAGTGCATATGAATGTAGTCAGATGGAGTTTTTGCATTATTCGATATGGCCATTCCACATAAAATCACCCAAGGGTCTCATAGTAACCAACTCCCATTTGGTTGAAAACTTTCAGCCAAAGGTACACTTTTGTGCTCTAGTTGAGTCTAACACATACAAAATCATAGCCATAACTTCCAAGGTTTTCAAAGATTATGTATGTCAAAACTAGAGGGACGTGCCTAATTTATGCACTCAAGAATTGCGACCGAGAAAACATAGAGACACCTAAATAATTTTGCATGTAGGAAACATAGTTTGTATTGAAACATAATCTGACATCACCAGCTTCCAAAGAAGAACCCATGGAAATATCTGATACTAACATCAGAAGTTAAATTCGCTGTATCAGCTAATTTAGTAGCTATATATACTGTATATATAGCTACATTTATTACATTACATTACAACACATACGTTCTGATCAAGTTGTATTAAAATGAAGATATACTTTCTCCTTTTCAGAGTGTAGGTCAACATCATACTGCATAGAAGGTCTATATTGTGATTCCTGGATAAAATTGACTTAAAGGCTAAGATTTTGCAGGTGTTATATTGAACAAGGGGTGCTCACAAAATAAGACAAATCTAAATTGCTCACCATGAAAAGTGTGGTAAGTTTTGTTGATTTTGGTATGGAAGGACCCAGGCTCTTGTACTGATTATACACAGATTTTATATGTAGGAAAAACATAATGAGTTAAAAACACAGTATATTCTACAAAGCAATAATCACATAAAAAACCCACAATATCCATACTTATTATACAAGTTTACTATACATATAGAAGTACACATTCTTAAAAGAATATAGTCATTACCAGGTTTTTATAGCGATATACAGTAGTAATTACTTGGCACTTAAATAAGGGAGAAATAGTCAGTTATGTTTGGCATTTAGAACAAGTCATATATTGTACAATTGAGTCATTATTGGAAGATAATTATAACTGGCTGGGAGAGAGGGGTATTTGGTTTAGCTCAAACAAAATACAGAGATGAACTATGGCCAGAGCATTTTATTCCTGGCCTAAACAAGATCTATTTCCCCAAATACTTTAATGTTGTGTTCAGTATAAACAGAATCATATAAAAATGCAGTTGTTGTAATTATGTTAAATGTAAGGGGCATTGTATGATAATCAGATTGAGTGAGTAGCAGGTTGATCAGTTTAAAAGAATGAACACATTTGGTGCAGTAAATGAGTATAATTGTAGTCAAGGTTCAAGAAGCACAGACTTGTCCAAGGTTGTCTCTGATCAGAAGCTGAATGCGAGCTCTTTTTAAACATCACTTGAAATAGCACAGGACATTTTCAATGTTTAAAAGCTCAACTGTTAAGATTTTATGAATAGCAAAACACTTGTTTTGTGTGATGCCACTGCCAAAACATCATAAAGGATGCTTAGGAAGAAAGCTTCAGCTCTAAATTGGCAGATTACAGCAGGTTAATAGGATAAAAAGCCTGACATTATTTATTTCCTTGGACATTTTATTAAAATAAAGAATAAGGTGTCCTCTTGGACTCACCTTTCCCAGTGTATGATGTAAAYYCATAATGAGATCCTGTTTCACGTTTCAGCCACAGAAGAGACTATAACATTTCTTCTATTGTCTGTTGAAAGCTATTGTCCGGGATGTCATATGATGCTTATATTTCGGTATGTAATGATGAAGAAATATGAATAGATATGCTTATTAAAGAAAAGATACAAAGTAAAAATTAAGAAAATTGTATATRTACATTGTTTTAATACTTTTAACAAATATGTTTAAACATTTTCTAGACAGTCCCCTGATCAAATATGTTATCACWCATGCCTCGCATTGCCTTGCATTTTCTTTGATGTCATACTATTAAAAAGTGTTGAGCAGATACCATAAAATGTTTTAAAATCGTATCATTTGGGTGTACTCAAACTATATATTTTGTAAAACTAGTTAACCAGAGTGTAAAATTAACTGTTTTTTTTTTTGTTTGTTTGTTTGCATTTCAAGGATAATTATAATGTTCACACAATAGCATTAACACACTAAGTGATATTTCAGAGATTATAGGGATTAATATTAATCAATGTACTGTATGTGTAGTAATTACATTTCTATTTGTTATTTTGTTTCCAATAACTGTAAACAAGTATATACTGTATCTGTCAGTTTACTGTATGTCAATGAATAGATATGCATCTGAAAAATATTATTTATGAGAAATGTTCCTGTATTTGATGTTTTATATAAAAAAATAAAAATAAAAAAAAGGAGGAGGTTTCTCCACAATACCATAAAACACAACTATACTAATCAGTAGAAGTGTGAATTTGTATAGCACTGGTACTCATGTATTAGTAAAAGCAGCAATGCTAGAGTGTTATAGTGGTGTATATTGTTACTTTATTAGACAATCCTGCCTTGTTGGGATACATTATTCCCTAGATGGTCACTGGTTAGTTTCTAACCCCTTTCACAYTACACGTGACAGACCAAGTGACCACTATTAATGTGCTAATAACGGTCCACTACACAAATATACTGTATTAGGTCAGCACAGGTCCTGTTGTGGTTCCTGTTCATTGATGGACTGGGTAGTGTATGGCTCATAAGTTATGAGTAATGCGTGGCTAGGTAGTGTAAGGCTTATAACTCATAATTTATATTTACATACTACATTTATAAACAAGTGATATATGTATGTGTGTGTGTTTGTTGTGTGTGTGTGTGTGTGTTTGTGTGTGTGTGTGTGTGTGTGTGTGTGTGTGTGCGCGCAATCATGTGGCCAAACCTTTCTCAGTAGAGAATGTACTTGCACAATAGTAGTGAGCAGAAGTTACATTTTTCCCCCATTCTGAAGTTTGGATAATTAATTGCATGCCCGAGCAGGGCTACAGGTGTTACTATTAAAATGGCAAGTGAGAGGAAGTGATTTGTTTTCATTCTTTCAACTAGTGATACTAACCAGAGTCCTTGAGCTGAACTTTATTTCTATTTATCTTTACATTTATTCACATTTTTATTTTTTTTGTCTTATTGCTGTCACCAAAACATTAATTTAATCTTATTGTTTACCGTAAAGAAATAAATATAATCTTTTTGTTTTAATTTATTTTAGAAGATCATACTACTCATTATAATTCTGTTTAAGTTCCTGATTTTGTTAAAAAGAAAATTTAAAAGTGAATATTCTTGATGCATCTAATATGTAATATGCATCTGCTACACTTGATATAACAGTGTATTTATATAACAGTTTATTTGGTCAGCATTATCACCAGTAAATTCGCAATCAGAAAAACAACCTTTACAAACACGCTTTAAAAAATATTGCTGGTATGTAAGAAAACTAGAGTGTTTACAGGACAATCTGAGTATAAGTAATGTAATGACCGGTATTGGGTGGATTTTTAAAGTCACAATACTTTAAGAGCCCTCAATGTTTCGATGTCCTGTAGTTGTGATTTTTGCAGGCCCATCTCATAAAACAGACGGCTACTTTTTATTTATTTATTTATTTTTTATGACACTAGCTTTGAAACTTGTGAGCCTGTCGTTCTCCATAACCCTTAACTGTTTAATTGGCATGAGGCTGCGTTCCATTCCGCAGTGTACCCGCAATTCCCTGCTCTCAGGGAATGTTGGCTAAGGGAACTTCCCTCAACAAAAGTCCACCATTTGTAACACCCTATGAGGTCACCAGCGAGCCATCACTTCTTGGTTACCTGTTGTTAATGATGTGGAAATTACACACTACTGAACTTAAATATGAAACATTTATTGAAACTAAAACTGATACATTACTTAAATACAACTCAGACATATACTATTGGAATGTGTACAACTCATGAATAAATGATTTGATTGACTTGGAAGATGTACAGAGAAAGTATTATTGTGTGTTATTTTACAGTTTGCTATCCTATGTAGTAGGAAGAATTTGTTGATTAAATCAAATTTTCCATTTAATCTTAATTAATTGTGTCAAATTAATATTATGTCATCCTTGAGAATAATGATAAATATATAAAATAAATATATAAATCCCCTTCTGGTGAAGTGATGAACCATGGTTCACTTGCTCCCTACACCGATTTTCTCCCCGTTTGGAATCGTACTTAACATGGCTGAATACCCATCGCAGTCTACATCGCAGGGAACTACTTGCTGATCGAAACACAGATTGAGTTAGCAATTTTATACTACATTGAAATGTAATACTACAACTTACTGCTGTCCTGTTCTGCTTGCTGCTGATAGAAAGATACGCTGATCAACCATAGCATAGAAACCACAGTCAGGTGAAAAGAATAGCACTGACCAGCTGGTTACAGTGGCACATGTAAAGAGGTGGGATATATTAGGCAGCAAGTAAACAGTTCTTGAGCTTGATGCTTTGGGAGCAGAAAAATTGCCAGACTGCAGACTGAAGGTAGTGTCAGAGAAGGGCCAGTTGCTATTGATACACGAATCCTGTACAGAAAGCTTTGTTGGGATTAGACTGGGGATTAGGGGGATTAGATTCAACTTGGATGTTTCATCATCTTTACCTGTTAAAGCATTACTGTGTTTCTGCTCAATCAATAATTTAACTGAACAATATTCTCAGYACTCATACTGTCTGGCTCAGATGACAGCTTGTGGATGTGCTCTCAGTATCATTTTATTCTTCTATATAGGACTGATCATATTTCCATATTTCAGAAATGTGACTCTTACTTTTACTGTAGTTAAGGGTGCAACTACTTACAGTATTTCTTAAAGACATCAATGTTGGTATCCTCTCCCCCCAACCTACATTCCCTTTAGGCTAATTTCTTGAAATGAGTATTTGAATGCTTGCAGGATTATACAGACTTATCATTGTGAACAGAAGAAGAACTAATTATATTTCGGAATATGTCAATGTCACAGCAAGGTCAAATATGAGTTTAATCTTTATTATACATATATCTTCTATCTTCTATCTTTTCTTAGTGCCTCCATGCATCACATATGTTGCATACCCCATTTTTGTTCTTCTAACTGCAGTCTGCTAAAATTAAAGGTATCAGACTAAGCATTAATTATTTTATTTAGTATGAAGCTGTAAGCCTTGAAACAATAATCAGTTAATTTTATATACTCTATTTTAGGCCTCCTGCTGCATAGGCATGATCCTATTCCTGCCTTTGGACCTCATATACCCATCACAGATCCTTTAGTACAGCCGAATTCCTGAAATGTTCTCGAAAAAGTTGGCATGGGGGCAACAAATGGCTGAAAAAGCAATACACTTTGAAAAGATTCAGCTGGGAGAACATCTATCAACTAATTAAGTTAATTGACATCAGGTCTTTAACATGATTAACTATAAAAGGGATGTCTTAGAGAGGCAGAGTCTCTCAGAACTAAAGATAAAAGAGTGTGTAAAAGGATGGTGGAATAATTTAAAAACCTTCCTCAACAACAAATTGCAAAGGCTTTGGAAATCTCATCATCTACAGTGCATAACATCATCCAAATATTCAGAGAAACTGGAGAAATCAGTGCGTAAATTACAAGACCCAAAAACKTTTTTAGATGCGCGTGGTCTTTGGACCCTCAGATGACACTGCATCACTCATCGGCATGACTGTGTCACTGATATTACTGTATAGGCCCAGGAATACTGCCTGAAACCACTGTTGGTAAACATAATTTCCCGTGCCATCTGCAGATGCCAACTAAGGGAAGTCATATGTGTAAATGGTCCAGAATTGTTGCTGTGTCCTGTAGGCCAAGACTCATTTAAAATGCCTGCAGGTCTACTATAGAGAACATATGGCAGATTATTAAACGTAAAATTACACAAATTCTTCAGCAGCTGGAAACCTTTATCAGGCAGCCAAATTCCAACGCCAAAACTCCACAAATTCATAATCTCAGTGCCCTGTCGTCCTCAAACTGTTTTGAAAAGAAGAGGAGATGCTACACCATGGTAAACATGCCCCTGTTCCTAATATTTTGAGACCTACAGCAGGCATCAAATTTGAAATGAGCTCATTTAGTTGATAAAAGTCAAAGTGAGTAAAATTTCTCTCTCCATGCTCTATTGTGAATAAAAGTTTGGCTCATTCTTTTATTTTTCATTTTATTCAAATGTAAATAAAATCCCAACATTTCCGGAATTCGGGTTATAAAATGTGGAAATTATGTGAAAAGGACGTCTTTCTACAGTATTAATGTGCAGGCTGGCCTAAATAGTGGCCTATAGAATTTAAAGGTATTCATATTAAAGATATTTTTCTGCTACTGCAGACATTTACTGTTCTGCATCAAGCAATGCAGCCCACATAATCAGCAACCTGGAAGCAAAATGTCTGGGTTTGTGCATGACTTGCATATTTTTTGTCAGGGTCCACCGAGTTTTATAAAACTCATCAAACTCACCAAGCGCTAATCTATCGAACATGCTATAACATGCACATGCATTCTACATTCCTGCAGTGAAATGACCATTAGTTCTTCATTGCACATAAAATGGAAAACTTGCACTTTAGCTCATAGATTAAATCTTTTATCATTTTTATGCATTATGGTTGCAATCAACTTTCTGCTGAAAAAAAAAAACTTTTTGAAAAAGTTTTATACTTTCACTTTTTGTTAGACATTTCTATTTAACTTTTATTTTATTTTGAAAATTTCTGTTTTCAGTTTTTTTTCTTTTTAATTTTTAGATTACTTACAGACTTTCAAAATTTCAAAGCATTTCAAAATGTGTACATAACATAACAGTATAACTGAAATATATGGGGATGTAATGATATGCTTAACTGAATTTGTATCATTGTGCATAGATGTTTTGGTTTGTTCACGTTGTGATATCAGTGAATGCGGTTTAGCTTTAACAAGTGTTGGCTGATTTTCTGATTAAATTGGTGAAAAAAAACACCAAAAAACAGGCAGCATGTTATGGAAGACTTGTAATGTTCAGAATATTTATATTTATTAGTTTATATGTTTACAAGTTAAATTCATAATAAATTATAAATTTGTCTTTTTTCCCTTCACTATACTGAAAACATACTGAAACATAACATCTTATTTCCATCAACATCTTGTTTTCCAAACAACAGGAACTTGTTCCATCCATCCATCCATCCATCCATCCATCCATCCATCTCTCTCTCTCAAGAGAGATTCTACATGTTTTGTACCCTCCTACTGCAACTGTATATTGTATCTGTGCATTATCATAGGACATTTTGTTGGTTACCTACTCGGCTCAGTTTTTAAGCCACAACATCCACAAAAAGTGGCCACAAAATCCTTGAGGGACTGATCATATATGTGTTCATTGTAGGACATAAGCCAGGGTAGAGACCTTTGAGATGCTCAAGGACCAGGTCCAGTGGCTACTGTGGCATGTGTGTAGGAATGGCCTACTCATACAGTGCTGACACGCTGTATGATGGAAAAGCGATCACAGACACATTATGCTACAGCCATTTCTGATTAACACACCACCTCCCTAAAGTCAAATAAAGTGCTGTGTTTATCTCTATCCCATTACTTACAACTGCATGGAGGTTTGTTGAGGCAAAAGACTCCAGTAGACAAAAGATTAATGTACATATAATTAATTTGAATAACTAACCTCTTATTAGTCCTTTTCTCCTATGGGGATGGTTGGTCAGATGAGCTTCCTCCAGAGTTATCTTCAGCAATGGATTAGTCACCTTTTTTGAATGAGGTCCATCTCCTCAGCCTCTGTGAGCAGTGGTGTGGAGAGCGCCATCTGTTTTTCCTTACTCAGCCTTATTTCTATTGGCTAGAATGGAATTCATATTTGAGCAGAAACTTGAAAACTAATGCAGTTTTTACGAAAGCATTTAGACCATATTAAATGCTGGCACTGATGGAATGGCTGAAAATATGCTTTTTGTTACACAGAAATATGAAAGGTTGGAGCTCATGTATCAACAACATAAATCCTAACTAACTGCACACTTTTAAGCACAATTCCATTGGTCTCATTCAATTATCATTCTAACACAAATTGTATCAATAACCAAACATGCAACACCCTGATTACAAACTAGGCTCACATATGTTGGCCCAGTCAAACTTCAAGTGGAAGAATCCTTTATGGTGTCAGAGGATACAAGAGGCCTCAACATGGGCGGTTTGTTCCTTAGTGTGGATGGGCAATGCACCACCAAAGAGCTAAAGAAAGATTTGTTTTAAACCAGCTGTCACTGTTCTACCAGTCGCTCCTGCCTGCTTCTCTGAATATGGTGCGATCGTTAAGGCATATTTCATGGAATACTTTGTTTCTGTCTGGTTAAAATTCAACTAGATAGTTCTAACAGACTGGAAAATTAAGTTTCTATTTTTCAAACATTAGGTCCCGCAGTGCATTCAGTATGGGTTCCAAGAGGGTTCCATCTTATGTAACCTGCTACAATTCATGGGAGTAGCAAACTAATGGGTATCACAGTGAACATAGCTAGCATTACCTCATCTAAGAGCAAATTGATCTCGGCTATAAGAGAAAAACTCCCAGAAAGTCCTGGGAGTTAGGAATACTGGAATCATGAGGAAAACCATATGGAAAACYTTCTCAAGCTAATCGACTGAAGATTAAAAACTGCTACAATTTTGACGGTGATGGTCATAGGATTCGAGTGAGTAAGCACATATGTCCACATGTCCAAAATAATAGATACTGTGAAGGTTTATGAAGWWGTTTATTACAATATTGTTAGCTCCTCCAATACAGAATTATGACTTGAATGTACTAGCTAAAAAATTCGCAATTTGGGAATGAGTATTGATTTCATTTGACATTTCTGTGGTTCATAGGAGAGTCCACTGGTTTCATTGCAATCTGCAGCGTTGTATTTTAACGGGAATGCCTAAATATTCCTTAGCATCACACTTTTTATGTTTTTTTAAATCATTTGTCAAAGCTTGTACAGGGAAACATGATTAAACACTGCTGCCCTTAAGGATATAACTGTATGAAAAAAAACGGTAACAACCCAGTGTGGTCTGTTGCTTTTTAAAGAATTTTAAGACTTGTAACCTGAAATAAGGACAATACATTTTGTCTGTGGTTGTTAAAGCTTTAAACACTAGTATCTTTTTCTTTTGTGTTTAGGCATACTTGTGTTTAATCAATGTGGTGCAGCCCCACCTACAAAATTTTCCACCAGCTGGCAATGGACCTCAAGTGACTCATTCAGGTGTTAGCCAAGTTACCTCAGTTAACCAGGCCTTTAAGGGAGAGAATAGGCAAGTAACAACTTTAGAAGCTTTACAGTACTCTTTACAGTAATAACAGTATTCCATAACTTTATGGTTTCTAATATGGACAGGCAGATAAAGCCTCATGCTCGACCTCTCTCCCTCTTTGGGTAGGGTAGTGTCGATATGTTGCACAAATTATTAAACAGTGGCATCTGGTGGATTACAGAGTTTATACCAAGCGTAAAGACCAGGCTGGTCATCCTCCAGGTACTCCGCTTTTCTCCCACAGTCCAAAAACATGCAGATTTGGTTAATTGGTGTTCCCAAAATTGCCTGTTGTGCGTTTGTTTGTGTGTGTGTGTGTGTGTGCGTGTGTGTGTGCGTGTGTGTGTGCGTGTGTGTGTGCGTGTGTGTGTGTGTGCGCATGCCATGTGATGACTTGGAGACTAGGGTCTCCCGCTTCATGCCCCAAGTGTCCTGAGATAGGTCAGGTCTTGGCAACCCTGTACACAGAATAAGCACTATMTATACTATAGAATACATCATAATCTGCCAGTTAATTAAAAAAGAAAAAGATTTTTTTCTTAGACCCACACAATTATGCCATTTAATATGGTGGCTTGTACAGGTGGAGCTTGTTTCTTAGTAAGTGATATACACAATTGACTTAACATGGGGGACTTTTTAAAAACAGCTATAGCAATTTGTTCCAACTGGAAAGTGACATGCCATGTCAAACAACTTGAAAAAATGCTTTAAGATGAAAAGCTTTAAGATGAATGGTTGAAATCTGTCTTATTAAAATKATTGTTAGAGCAGAGAGGGAGAAGTTCTTCCAATTTGTAAGTTCTTTTATAACTTGCTTTAGTTCAAACCTGAACAGACAGGCAAACTGTAGCCATAACTCCCCTAACACCAGTGGAGACAAAATTGAGAAGGTTAATGAAATATGTTTATTTCAGTTTAGTTTAGTTGTGGAGATTTGTTCAGAAGTTGACCAGGACATATGTGTCCCACAGAATTGCATGTAAGGCTAATGAAACCCAAATGGCACAGATCTGTGCTGTTAGCACAGCACAGKTCAACAACAACAAAAAGCAAAAAACAAAAAAAAAAGGCTAGTTGAAAGGGGTACAGTGGATGGAGATTTATCCAATGTTAATTTTGGCAACTTATTTTGATATAGTTTTTGTCTTAGTCTTTTGACTAAGTGTGCTTAAAGAAAAATAAGCATAAAGAAAATAAGTATGTTAAAATTAAAATGTTTATTCTTCACATACACACACAAAAATTTTTTTTTGGACATACTGATTTTCTTCATACTTATTCTCCTTTAAGTACATTTATTTTAAATACATTCTTAAAAACTTATTTTCTTCATAAAATCAAAATGCTAAATACTATACTGATACCAGATTTTGGCATCAGTACAATATTTAAAATTTTGATTTTATAAATCAAAATCCTGACCTGATTAGAAAGACAGTACACGTAGTAGTACAAGGATATTAGTATACTTACTCCATATAAAGAAGCAGAATGTGAATAATCTTTTATATGAACTTGTCATCAAAGTCTGGACGGGGCAGATGATCAGGGTCTGGACTAGAATAATTAAATGAAATAAATTACATAAAAATGTATTATGTTAAGAAACAAAAATATAACTAAAAAAGGTAATTAATTACAATAGATTTAAGTCATTTATAGCTAAAGAAAAGTTACTGTTTGTTAAGTCCATTTACATAAATCTTTTATTTATTAAAAAAAAAATTAATAACTGTAAAAAAAAAAAATTGATGGCCTGGTAAAAACTTTAACAAGTTTCCAACATGTTTGGAAACATCTGCTGAGTTCCTTTAAAAACTGTGTTCAAGTGAACCTAGAAGAATTGATAACATCATTTTCTGGAACTGTTTAATCCAATTATAACACTGACAGTTTGATTAGATGACAGATTGATGATTAAACCCACAGGTTCCAAGAAATATATATATTTTTATTTTATTCTAAAAAAATGGAATGTTCCATCTTTAAGTTAAATTTAATTTCAAACTTATTCAACCTATTTTCTTTATAAAATCAAAATGTTAAGTATTGGTATCAGTACAATATTTAACATTTTGATTTTATACAGAAAATAAGTTTGTTCTTAATCCTGACCTGATTAGAAGACAGTACAAGTAGTAGTACAAGGATATTAGTATACTTACTAATTGACAAATTAACAGATGTTCATAGCAAAAGATCTTGTTTAACTCTTCATTGCATCAGCAATGACTAATTGAATATAATATTACAAATAGCGACATTAGTTAAGAAACTATCTTAGTTTCCACAGCCTATCTGAATGGTCCATGTCATGTGATTGTACGTTTCATCTGATCCTAATAGATTAAAGTTGGGTTTATGAAAATTAGAGATCATGACAAAAGTATTTTTGGGGTTTGCCAGCAATTAGCAAGCATTTATAGTTTACAAAAGAATTTATATCTGGCTTTAACACTTAACAGTTATCACTTCCTGGGCAGTCAGTGGAGGTATGTGTATTTAGGGAGATTAGCGGTCATGATTTTTTGGGGGGTTTGGTGTATGAAGCATGAAGGGCTATATTTATACGGGGTTTAGGTATTTATAGCAGTCATGGGGGATTTACTGTAGGAGTTTGGGGCAGTTAGCAGTGAGGAAGCAGTTATGTATATTTGAGCTTGGGGAAATAAGAGGTCATTGGAAATCTGTGTTTGGGCAGCGTCATATCAGGAAGTGATTATATTTAAGCTTTGAGGCAAATAGAGGTTAGTTGGGGGGAGATTTTTTTAGTTTTGCGGCTAATATTGGTTACATATGACACAATTCTTACAGCAGGCTGAATGTCACCGTGAGCAAGCACTTAAAACTCAGACAAATTTCACCAAATTGTTTACTTAATGATGGTTTTAATATATTAATATGTATTTTCACAAATTAGGCAGGAAAAGCATGCTGTGTCTTGGGTTTCAAACTAGAGTTCAACAAAAATTTTTTGATTTGTTGATTTGATATTTAGTTGGTCACAAAGGCTACCTCTTCTTTAGCAATATATGAAATAATAAATTTGATTTTAAGCTTTTTCACTTCGAATTCAGGTTTTTACTGTTTCTGCAGAGTATTTAGGAAAAAGTAAAGACTACCATAACAATGGCTGGGTTGCCTGCTTGCTTTTGCCCTTTGTTGTAGTTGCATTACATGAGATGACCCTTTGCCAATATGTTTTAAATTCGCTACCAAGAGCAGTGGATAAACCTGTATAAAAGCTGTGGGCTTTATTGGCCCCAATATTTACCTGAATCCTTAAACATCTGGAATTGCAGGTTCTGCTCAACACAACTTCGCTTGATGCACCTTACCAATACATCTTAGCTCATACACTATGAGCTTCTTTGTGACACTTTTTCTGGGCAACAAGACCTCTGAAGGTGTGTTCTGGTATCTGGCACCAAGGTGTTAGAAGAAGTTCCTTTAAGTCCTATAAATTGTAAGGTGTGGCAATCATGGATTAGACTTGTTGGTCAAGCACATTCCACAGATGCTCATGTGGGGAATTTGGAGGCCAAGTCAGCATCTTGAACTCTTGGTCACATTTTTGTGAACCATTCCTCAATTATATTGGCAGGCACAATATCCCACTGAAAGAGGCCACTGCCATCACGGAATACCTGGTCTGAAACAACTTTTGGTAGGTGCTATGTAACATCCACATAAATGCCAGCTTACAGAGCATTTTTTCATTTTACAGCAGAACATATGCATGTGTGTCCACTATGGGAAGAAGTGTCCATGGATACGCTATGGGGAAAAAGTGATTTCTGAGTATAAATGTTAATTGTGAATGCCACCTACCCACATACATACCCACCATGCACTCTTGCAACGTTTGAATAAAGTGATTTCATTGGTTGACACGGGAATTGCTGTGCCATCTGACTATTCAAATAACGCAGGGCTTAAAGCATGAAAGATTTTGTGTGCCTGAAATGCCATTGGGCGTTTATGAGAAAGAACGGAGGGACAGGGGTTCACTAAGAGAAGAAATGTATTACTTCAAAGTGAACATCTTTCTGACCATAACTGTTACATATAACAAACAATAACAAAAACAAAAAAGAAAAGTTCTAGTTCCTGAGCCATATGGGATTACAAATCTTGTGATGACCTATGACTCTGTTTCAATAAGACTGCAGAATCCAGGAGTTTGTACATATTGTGAATGTTTATGTTGGTTTTATGTATTTAACTTAAAGACACTGGCTCTCTGTGATATTACCAGTAAGTGTGTAAAAGCCACACCGCTAAAAAGAGCAGCTCTTAAACTACAGTATAACCTGCTGTAGAGTGCTGTGTTGAGTGAACTCTAACTCAACAGATTACACCAATCCATTGGTTTCAAAGTCTGTTTATGATGACTGTGAGAGCCCTGCAACAGATGCATGATGCTGGAAAATATTCATACATACTGTACAATACAAAAAAACCTTTACAATCTAAAACAACCAGCTTGTGATTAAATTTTTTCAGTCATTTTTAACTTCAAGACATGATAAAATTATTCGATTGGTTGCCACRTGCATTTGTGCTTCAGAATGTCAGATATTTCAACTGTTTGGCTCGAGAATTGAGTCACAAGGCATGTGAGCAAAGAAATGCCATGCAGCCAAATACGTGTAACGTCACCTCACTGAAAATGAATGGGATGTGTCAGCAAGCAGAACCATGTGAATGAAGCCTTAAAATAAAAAGTTGGTTCACAGCAACAGAATTAAACTTTTTTGGAGATGGGGAAAAATCTATTCGGTTGTGGCGATACATTTTTTTAAATTTATAATGGAGCTGCACAAATCAATCAGCCCATGTACTGTAACATATTTATATTTATTTTCAAAGTCCAGTTTTCAGTAAGACTAAGACAATTATTCAGACCATCCCAAGTGRAAAATAGGCAAGTGAGAGCAGTCAGCAAAGAGAAATAAAACTGGGGGGGAAAAAAAAAAAACATTGCTTCCCCTGGCCTCTGGAAAAGACACCACAGGCGATGATGTCACCAGCTAATCGACAGTTACATTCGTTGGCAACTAACTGGTTAGTCAACTGTGCCGATTATACATTGTACTCACGTCCATGGTGCCTTGCTACACAGACCCTTCAACACTATGCACTAATATGTTGGGCCTGAAGTTTACAGGTGTTGACTGCAGCTGCCCCAAACAATTTTATTTTTATTAATAGTGTGATAACAGACTTCATAAAAATTGCACTGCTAAACACAGGTTCTGCTGTATCTGCTGGATAATAAATAACACATAACCAGGAGGCACTGATTCAGATACCACAGAGGGTTTGTTGTTACAGTAGCACGACTCTCAGAATAACTGTTTATTCATTCAGCTCTTTTAAAGTCTTTTAACATCATATACACATATACGCAGATCACTCACCAGGTTGGAGGGAAGGGAGGAGGGGGAGGTATGCGCGGGGAATCACGGAATGGCGGGGAATGTGTGTCTGTGAATCTCTCTTCCCTTCCTTGTTTCTTCAATGCAGGCAGCAGTGATGAGTTCAGCTTTTTGGCCAAACCTTCTGTGTTCTTGTACACACTACGGAAGTGGCCAAGTTTTAGAGAATCCTCATATAATAGCATTCTTAATATTTTCTTATGACTGTTGTAATTTGCTGATGGTGTCTGCATCACTTTATGAGCCAAAGATAATTCATTGTTAACATTTATCTTCTGCTTTGGTAAAAACTACCAATTCTGCATGTATACAAAATACACTAAATACACTTCATACAWGAAACTTGGTATATTTTACTTAATCTCTGAAATAAACTTTTAATAAATCTCTCATGTTACCACTCATGCCTTGGCGTATACAGCTTCCATCAGGTGAATATAAGAAAAGAAAAGTTTGGGGTTTCAGGATAAATCTTATAATTTTATTGTATTTAAAATAAAGAGATGATGTGTGTCATCATGGTGGATAGAACATGGTGCTTAATATATTTAGTGTTACCAACCTTTCAAAAGACTGTAGGTTTGATTCATTTACATAATCACTGACATTTACAGTCAGGTCTGTGACTTTGCCTGTAGCTGAATCCTGTTACAAAAAATACAGAAAATAACATCAAGATAACAATCCTTGCTTTTACTAATGAAATATCAAAAATCACAGGCTTTATAAAATTAGCCACATTTACCATTAAGTTGAAAATCAAGCTGGAATCAACTGTGATGGCTTTCAGAAGGAGGCTGGACTTGTCATCATTTGATCTGTATCTCAGTGTGTACAGTTCCTTGTTTGTGTTCCAGGATGCGGGAAGCAACTCTGATTTCTTCTCTCCATTTTGAGGCTATAGGATTGAGAGAGACCTGTGAAGTCCTATTTTGTATACAATCGGCTTGAATAAGGGTAAATCTTCCTGACTCCTGAAATCTCTTAAATTTATCATGCTGTTGATTAATCCAGTAGTAGTCTAAGAATGACCAATTGTTCCTGTATGTAACCCATATATTGAAATTAGGATTCAGTAACTTTTAGGCAAATCAGCTGGAGAATAAACTCTAATCAAATGAGGTTTGGATTTTWAATGTTTTGGTTGCTTTAATATATGTATTCATAAAAATACATACAATACAATATAGATGCTGGATAATGAACATTTGCCAGTTATTTCAAATATAAATTAAGCTTGATTATAAATAGTATGGTTATAAATATGTGCTGAAAATCCCTTTTAAATAGGGTGCACATAACACTTCACTAAATCTGAAATGACATGTTTCTATTACAACCTCCAGTTATTTTAACAAGCATCTATGCCAAGAAGACTGACATAGGTGAAAACTGGCCACTGTTCTGATCAATTGTGTAACCCTGCTTCAAGTCTGTGTACGTGGAGTTTGCATGTTCTCCCTGTGCTTGGTGAGTCCCATCTGTGTTTCCTCCCATAATCCAAAGACATGCAGTGTAGACTGATTCACATAATATTGTAAGCAAGGTTGCCAACTCTCATGCATTGAGCATGAGACTCACGCAATCCCTCTTTACATGCTCTCATGCCACACTAACAATTTCTCAGGTTTTCATTCTTAAAACAATTGTCTGTGGACGACAAAAGCAAAATCACTGAGCTCAAGCCTCTTTCTGACAAGTCAGCTTACTACATCGCTGCACAGGACTACTGTGGCTGGAGGACACTGGCATGATGCTCCACCACATTTTTCTCTCCAAATTAAGAGACATACAGTAATAWTTGTGCAATCTGGTTGAAATTAACACACATTTGCAGCTGTTTGAAGGCAACAATCAAACGCAATTGAAGGGACAGTAATAACAGTGCTGAACAGATCTACACAAATGCATTTACAAACTGCAGCAAGGTTATACACCATTAAAACAGCATTAAAACAGTGAGTGAGGGCAATTATGTAGTATTATYTAAAGAAGGACATGCATGTGATTATTTACAGTGACATTAATATATCTGCATTTGCAGGTTTAATCATGCAGCAGTTTGTATATTAATAAGAATAATCAAAGTTATTATTATTATTAGTAGTAGTAGTAGGAKTGCTGTGGTTATTATTATTATTATTTTTCTTTGCTTCTTCTTCAGTACTTTTCATCACTATTGTCACTGCAGTGTTGACTGCACAGTTAAATGCATGTGTATTTATTTTCAAATGCATTTATTTATGTTGTATTTTGTGACTTGATTCTGAACAGTAATAATATATGCAGGAGCCCTCATACATTCTCTTTATTCCACCGAACAGAATGATGATTGCATTGTGTGTATTTTTTTGTACTCACTCTTAATCAAGTGTGTAAGCCTCTGAATGTTCTTATGAATATACAGTGATTGGTTTGTGTATGATTAAACTCGATGCAACTATTATAATTTTACTGCCTCCAGGAGTGTCATAGTGGGGGTGGTGGGACCCAGGGCCTCAATGATGACCGTTGTAGTTCTGAAATAAAATATGAGAGATATGAGTGAAGAAAGGAAGGGGCCCCAATGAGTCTGCTTATGTACAGGGCCCTGAGGTCTGTGCTACGCCCCTGCTGCCCTACATGGAGCTGCTCATTGCATGGAGGTGATTTGGCTGGTGGCTATGGTAAGGTATTTCTTTCTTTTCTTTTTTTGGTTTGGGGTAATATTTTAAATGTTAGTTGTATCAACTGGAATAAATACGATCACACATATCTGTTGCTCTACCAGAACCTGTGCCATGAAGTGTAAGGTGTATGGARAGACAAATTGGCTGCGCATGCGCATTGGGGGCGTCGTGCGCGGACACGCGCGGAACCAACGCCCTTATTTAAAGATTCTCACTCCAAGCTTTTCTGAACAGGTGGCATCTCTGGTTGTACGCAATGTTTACACTGTCACGACAATGTAGTTGCTATTTAGATGATTTATTCCCCTCACCTCATCTCCGGTTCCTAAACATTTATATCCTCTCTTCACAATTTCCCAGTGGATAAAACACACAACCGCATCTTGAGGAGACGTTACAGAGCTCGCGACATAAGCGTACAAGACCTCGAGTCCTGCCATGACTGTGTATTTATTTTTGCTACCGGTCCGTTAGAAAAGTGTGTCCGGAAAGGAAAGTAGCAACAAACCATTCGTTCCGCCCCGTTCGCACCTCGTTAAAAAGTAAATTGCGCTTAAATGGAAGCGTTAAAACCTTAAAACCTTTTACGTTTTCGGGTTGTATAGTACTGGACAAAACGTAAATTAAATTTAAAGTTCACACAGATTACTCCGCTAACATAAATCTATAACGTCCCCCCGTGTAGCTCATTAGGTATCATGACATCACCCGGAGAACGTACTGTAAGAGTAAGAAGCGTCATTAATAACGTTTATGTCTTACTCTGAGGTACAAGTAGAAACTGAAAGGAAGAAGATGATTATTACGTACTTACTTTTAAAGATAGGTGAAATGTTATGTAAGAATGGTGAAATTGTTAGCAATGGCTGTTAGCTTGGCAAATTTTAAACCAATCTACTAGTGTGTGTAGGGTAGCTATGACTGAAAATTGCTTTGATATTGCTTTATTCCAGTTATAATAAATTATAATAATTCATTTTAACGCATAATTCAGTTATAGACTACTTATTCCATACGTGTGTAAAACAAGGGAAACATTGTTAGATTTGGGATAGACCTCAGTACTGCTATTGATCATTTATGCACAGTTAAATATGTTTTTATTTGAATAACTTTTTATCCATTGCCCAGAATTTTATGACCAGAAATGAGGGGCAACAATATGTCTTGACTTCCAGAAGATTTATTTCCCCCTGCTAACAGACCTACTGCAACTTTAATATTTGCTAATGATTTTAATAATAACTGCGTCTTCCAAATTCAATTCAATTCAATTCAATTCAATTTTATTTTATTTGTATAGCGCTTTTAACAATTGACATTGTCGCAAAGCAGCTTTACACAATCAAAAGAACTAAGTTTGTATGAAATGTGAATGTGTATGGATCAAAATGATAAGATTGTGCCATTTTACTATTTACTATTTGATTGTAACTCATATCTATATGAATAGAAAATTAATGGCAAATAATGTCGGGATTAATATATTTTTTAACATTTCCTTATGTTAAGAACAGCTGAAACTAATTTCTAAATGCAGTTCAAGTGTTTAAATCAGCATTTATAAATTTCATGGGCAACCTGGGCAAGTGTGCAAGATTTTTTACAAAGATTAAAGCAGTCTAAMTATATCTAATGCATTACAGTTATTATACAGTATTTATTTTTTGTAGCAATACATTTTATTACACAGCATAATTCCCAGTGTTAACCCTGTGGAGTGTTTTATAGATCCAGTTACAATCAAATGAAGTAAAATTCATAGGTGTCTGTCCTTCTTCATGCATGTTAATCTTTAATTCAAATCATTAGAATCCTGTAATGTCTTTCACTCCACTTTCACTAGAGCACCATAGACTGTTAAAAATTCTTAAATGACTCATACATCATTGCAAAACTGTTGCAATATGCAAAATAGCTCTGTAAAAGAACAGCATTTGTAATGCCTGTGACAGATAGACAGAGAGAGAGAGAGAGGTAGAGCGAGAGCAAACAGTTTTTTATACTTCCTGTCATGTAAAGATCAAATTTTTTTTTTTTTGCAGAGTTCCAGCACGTACTCCGGCAGGACTGGCTATGACAGCAACTAAAAGGAGGGGGGGATCCTGTGAGGATTACGGCTACGGCAACCAGTCAACACTGTCAACAAACCTGAGTGCCCATGAGTCCCAAAGATTTTCTCCTTTAATGACAAACTATTTACAAAAGCCTTTACTAAATAAATAAATAATTCTTCTGCGTATATTTTGGCATACTCAGTCTATAAAAATATCTAAATAAACCACAGGCATTTCTTGGAGATATTAAGGGGTGCTATGGGTATCCAATATAGTCCAACAGACCCAAGCCCATCCTTCGCACTGCCAATGCTCCTTCACCTATACACCACCATCAAGTCTGTAAAAGCTTGCCAGTAAAAGCCAGCTCAGTAGCTACTAAAGTTAGTTATTTATGACTGTAATATCACAGTAATCACGATGCTGACAAAACTTTTTAAAGCTAAATGGTAAATATGGCTTACCCTCAGCCTCAGTGGCACTTTTTGGTTGTGTTCTCTTCCACAGTGTACTTCAACCTATACTCCCTGCATACATACAGGGATATGTACAGTATGTACAAATAAATACAGTAATTATACATATTGAAAAGCTAATACATTATAAAGCATCTATTGTACAGTCGTGGCCAAAAGTTTTGAGAATGACACAAATATTAGTTTTCRYWAAGTTTGCTGCTAAACTGCTTTTAGATCTTTGTTTCAGTTGTTTCTGTGATGTACTGAAATCTAATTTTACATTTACAAATTGCATGACATTTATGCAAAGAGTTGGTATTTGCAGTGTTGGCCCTTCTTTTTCAGGACCTCTGCAATTCGACTGGGCATGCTCTCAATCATTCTTTCATAATCACTTCTTGGAGTTTGTCAGAATTAGTGGGTTTTTGTTTCGGAAATAGGCTTCATCCGAGAATATGCAGAAGATCTATCTGTCCNTGATGTCTTTTTTGAGAGAAGTGGTTTCTTTGCTGCCCTTCTTGACACCAGGTCATCTTCCACTATGCGTGCAGATGCACTCATACCTGCCTGCTGCCTTTCCTGAGCAAGCTCTGCACTGGTGGCACTCCGATTCTGCAGCTGAATCCTCTTTAGGAGACGATCCTGGCGCTTGCTGGACTTTCTTGGACGCCCTGAAGCCTTCTTAATAAGAATTGAACCTCTTTCCTTGAAGTTCTTGATGATCCTATAAATTGTTGATTTAGGTGGAATCTTAGTAGCCACAATATCCTTGCCTGTGAAGCCATTTTTATGCAACGCAATGATGGCTACACGTGTTCCTTTGCAGGTCACCATGGTTAACAATGAAAGAACAATGATTTCAAGCATCACCCGCCTTTTAACATGTCAAGTCTGCCATTCTAACCCAATCAGCCTGTACTCCAAATTGATCTCCAAATTGCTATTATAAAAGCAGCAACTTTTCCAACTTCCAATATTTATGTAATTCTCAAAACTTTTGGCCATTATTATATTAACATTTATATAACGTGTTATATAACGTCTTTTCTAAAGAAGTGATGGTGTGATGTTTATTTACTGATTTGTATAATAATAATGATTAATTGATTTAAAATAGATTGCTAAAACAATTAAAATGTGAAATTATTTACAAATTCTTATTGTGTGAAATTAATATTGTATGTTACATTGTATGTAATGTATGTAATATTATTGATAATAATGAGTAGTGCTTTATGAGTGACTTATTCCAGGTCTCAAGCATACTGTTGTTATCACCATCGTCCACAATACACTTCCAAAGTAAAGCCTTTAGATTTATGCAGTGCCCCTGAATATAAAATTATTAAAATAGTCTTTAAAATAGTTCAAACTAGTTAACTAACAACATAACCTGCTGCTTTAGTATTAATAATCGAATAATGTCATATATAATTGTATATCTGTCAGAGGGGCCGAAACAATACTTTTACATTAATACTTTAATGATACTGTTCTCCCAAACTCCGCCCCCTCCCTCACTGTTAGTCTTAGAATCAGATACTTTAAATGGCTTGCTAAAAAGATTAGTGTATATTTAATGTACATTTTTCAATTTTTCAATCATTTGTAGGATTTGAATCCCAGACCCTACAGCCAAACTAATCAAACTGTAGCAGTCTTTGATGGGGTATTTGACACAAGACCAGATTTTCGCCTCTGGCATGAATCCCTGAACACATTCCTAATAATACTGCATGAAGAGTCCTTGGAATGGGTCAGATGATCAAGGTGCTTGTATGTTCTCTTGGTTCTCTGGTTCTACAAGCAAATTTGCTTGTAGCAAATATAACCTCATATCCGGTTGTCTGCAGAGTTTTCTTCGTGCCAACCAATGACTTTCATATTCAGAGCAAAGCTCCAGATCATAATGCCATCTGTTACTTTAGCAAAAAAAATGTTTTACTTTGTGGTGCTGCAAGCCTTGCAGATTTATAGACGTCTTTGCTGTTTCTATTACACTATACATAAAAAATGTGTTGCATTATATTTTCATAATATTCTATGGATGTTTCTTGAGTGTTTTTTTGATCTTTTGGTCCTATTTTAWTAAGTACACTTATGATCTGTTTCACTTCAATTTCAGCAGAAGTTCCACACATCTTGCTTTCCCGCTCTTGTATTTTTACTAACATTATTAGTAATATTGCTATATGACTTTAATATTCATTATTAGCCAATCAATGTCTTTACATTTTTGATTGGTCATGTTCAAAGATTCCATACAAAATTACCWTTTTATTTAAAGATATGTCTAATCCTATTTTTTTTTTTTTTTTTTTTTTTTACTTGATCCCAGATTTGTACTAAGCATGTGCGGTCTTTCAGGAGGTTGATCTTGGTTACACTGCTCTACTGAAAATTGTTTATTTTGATGTACCACTCTACCTAMAATAACCAGGCACATACCATTGTATATATTCTTAGAAATGTAAATGACGAGCCCATTTTGCAATTGTCTGTGTTTGAGTAGTGTTTAAATAGTTAATGAGGTATAGGTGAGTCAATTTGCAAAGTAGATCGGGAGCAGCGGGAGAAACCAAAGGTTTTAGGAATGAACCAAATTGGAAGCTGGGAAGAGAGCAGAATCATGACAAATCTCCACAGGAGTCTAGAGAAGCTCAGTAACTGCAAATCAGCCCATGAAAACCCCAAATCCACAATCTCAGAAAATTAGAATATTGTGAAAAGGTTCAATATTCTAGGC
Organism: Clarias batrachus; assembly: GCA_003987875.1. NCBI lineage: Eukaryota > Metazoa > Chordata > Actinopteri > Siluriformes > Clariidae > Clarias > Clarias batrachus. The sequence goes on from QMIH01000230.1 coordinate 482,329, forward strand.
TCAAAGTGTCCCACTCTAATCAGCTAATACTTGCAAAGGGTTCCTGAGCCTTTAAATGGTCTCTCGGTCTGGTTCAGTAGGAAGCACAATCATGGGAAAGACTGCTGACCTGACAGTTGTGCAGGAAACCATCACTGACATCCTCCATAAGGAGGGAAAGCCTCAAAAGGTAATTGCAAAACAAGTTGGATGTTCTCAAAGTGCTGTATCAAAGCACATTAATAGAAAGTTATGTGGAAGGGAAATGTGTGGAAGAAAAAGTTGCACAAGCAGCAGGGATGACCGCAGCCTGGAGTGGATTGTCAGGAAAAGGCYATTCAAAAGTGTTGGGGACTTTCACAAGGAGTGGACTGAGGCTGGAGTCAGTGCATCAAGATCCACCACATACAGACRGATCCTGGACCTTGGCTTCAAATGTCGTATTCCTCTCGTCAAGCCTCTCCTGAACAACAAACAACGTCAGAAGCATCTTACCTGGGCTAAAGAAAAAAAGAACTGGCCTGTTGCTCAGTGGTCCAAAGTCCTCTTTTCTGATGAGAGCAACTTTAGCTTTACGGGGATGCTGACTTCATTTTCCAGCAGGACTTGGCACCTGCCCACACTGCCAAAAGCACCAAAACCTGGTTCAATGACCGTGGGATTATTGTGCTTGATTTGGCCAGCAAATTTTCGCCTGACCTGAAAAATYTTTGTAATCTTTGTAATTCATCTGCATTGATCTGTCCACGGCTTACTATTTCTAATAACATTAGTTCTAACAAAAGAAGAAGCAAAAACAAAATATGAAAGTTAAATTCAGGAAATTTATATAAATAAATTAATATAATTTCCTAAATTACATACCGAACAATTTGTGGTGACGGGTATAGATTCTTTTGGTAGGACATTCTAACAAGGAGAAAGTCATTCAGGGTAAGAGACTTGCAAATGATGTCTGAGCGGGTGCTAGAAATAGCCTAGATGTGACAGCCTAGATTTCTCTTTTACGGTCTCGAGAGATTAAAAAAAGAGCATGAGCTAGGGATAAGAGTAAAAAAAAACATTAGGCAGATAAAAACAAGAAGTCTAAGAAATGATTTCTAAGGCTAGCGCTCTGAACAGCTTCTGATTTAGTTTTTGTTATCGTATGTAATAGTTGTTGAGTAGTAAAGAAGTTGAGGGTATGAAAACTTAGTTACTACTGATGATAGATAGAATTTTGATAGAAAATAAAGATAGAAAATATCRATTTTCCTTTGGGTGCTAAACTTTTTTTCTGCAAATGTTTTTAATAGGGCCATACCTCATAATTTGTTTACTGAATTGGGTACAGGCATAGGTAATGGAACTGTCTGTGTTCATGTTTGTGTGCATGTGCCCCTACGTACGGTATGAATGTGTGTGTGTGTTACAGTGATGTTCGATTGAATAACATGTCAATGTATCTGGACGATGGCCATTTTCCTGTAGATCAGCCTGGGCATGACAGATTCAAAACATGGTTTCTACTTACTTCCCTTCAGATGAGATTACCGTTCCTTCCCTTTCCTCTCTGTCTCTCTCGGTCAAGCTACAAATGGTGCTCCTGAGCTGTCAGACTCGTCCTGGTGCCCTCTTCTTCAAATTCTATCACTTCCATGCTTCATCTAAAATAGTCAGTTTCACTCCATTGGTGGTCCATCTATACCAAGTCTTTTCTTTTTACAGATGCATCACAGGCATCTATTAACAAACAAACATATTTCCCAATTTTGGGTTTTTAAATGATTGATTTTTCTCTTTTTTCAGGCCTCACATGTCCAATGAATCAGTTTTTTTTTTTTCAAATGTTTATTTGTATCAGTTCTAGGGGATAAGCAGAATTGAGATTCTGGACACTATATTTGCTAACTACAATCAAAAATATATTTTTCTACCACACAAATGCAATTTGRGAATAGGAGTGAGATGAGGAGTTTATTCTTTACAGTGATGTTCAATTGCATCAAATACATTTCATCAAATACATAAAATTAACTTAAGAATTTTCTACATATCACAGCATCATGAGTTGACACTCCAACACCACCAAGCTAAGGTATAATAAATTRTATGTTTAGCAATAAATTATATGTAACAAAAATTTTTCTTTAGAAGTTAATGTGTAATGATATCCTAAAATGTATGGTATTCTAGGGATCATATAAAGTATAGTTTCTAAACATATTTTCAGTCATTTTAGTATGTGGATTTTTTAATACTTTTTAAACATACATTCTTTTGTAGTTCAAATTAATACAATACAATAAAAATATGCAATTAGATAGATCCACTAAAAAGAGAAAATATTTTTTTTTTATAAAATGTGTTATGTTAAAATATGTATCACTCAGTCAAAAGTTTTATTTTTTGGCAAGTTATTTACGTGGTTATTAATAAGTTAGTATTTTAAAGACATGTTTAGATCAACATACAAAAAAACAGCTTTAATATTGGATTTCAATCAGCATTAAAAAATCCAAGTTTATTTGTAGTAATTTGATCCATGTAACTGACAAATATACAGAGTTCTGAAGTGAGATATAAATATGTTGACATTTGTGATTAGACATCAACATTTATAACAGAATGCTATGGATAAAGCAACAAACCCTAAACTAACAGTGTGATTTGACACTTTCCCATCAGAACTGCCTCAAAACTGAAACTTATTTAAATATTTTATTCAGTAAATGTTACAAATAACTGAACTGTGCTTATTGATTCCTAAGCTAACATGCTGTCACAAGTTACAAATTATAGACAACATGTATGAAGATGTATGAACAGATACTGACTTATAGCATACCATAGGATGACAAGGTCCATTATTATGCTCTGCGAGAAGAGGAAAAACGTATTTCATAGCTCATCTTTTAATTTAAAAAATATAGCAAAATCTTCACTCATTTATTTAAAGTAGTATATATATATATATATGCACACACTCACACACCAATCAGCCTTAGCATTGCAATGCAGGAGTTCAGTGGGGGCAGGATGCTGTGCAGTAAATCCATTGATTGAATTACTGCAGAATCTGGGAATTTGGAAGCCAGGTCGGCAGCCTTGGGCTCTTTGACTCCTGGGCCCTTTGTGCACTGGATGTTTTGCTGCCCTTCTATCATGGCCAGCATAGACTTTTTCAGTAATGTGTGCTTTGCTGGCTTTTCTGTGGGATCAGCCAAAATCTTGGGTGCGTATGATCCTGTCATCAGCATACTGGTATATAATTGATGATGAGTTAATTTGTTAATGTTATTGCTGATTGGTGTATATGGTATATATAGCACTGGGGCAAATACTTTTTCAATTTTATACATTTTGTTATGTTGCAGCCTGAAGCTACTGAATTTTACATGTACCCAAGTATTCAGACCCTTCACAACACTATCTCAGGTGCCTTCCATTTCTCTTGATCCTTGCTGAGATGTTTCTACACCTTGACTAGAGTCCACCTGTGGTAAATTAAACTGATTAGACATTATCTGAAAAGGTACACATCTCTCTTTAGAAGGCTTCACAGCAGATGTATGAGAGCAAAAGCCATGAGATTGAAGGGACTGCCTGCAGAGCTCAGACAGGATCATTGCAAGGCACAGAGCTGGGGAAGGTTTCAAAAAATCTTCTGCACTGAAGGTTCCCAAGAGCACAGTGGCCTCCATGATTCTCAAACAGAAGACGTTTGGCACAACTAAGACTCTTCCAAGAGCTGGTTGCCTGGCCAAACTGACCCATCAGATAAGAAGAGTCTAAGTAAGAGAGGTGGCCAAGAACCTGATGGTCACTCGGACTGAGCTCCAGAGATCCTGTGTGGAGACGAGACAAACTTTCAGAAGGACAATGTTGATGTTATGTTGACAGAAGCCTCTCATCAGAGCAAAACACATAAAAGCCCACATGGAGTTTGCAAATAAAGCACCTGAAGGACTCTTAGACTGTGAGGAACAAGATTCACTGGTCTAATAAAACCAAAATTAGACCTCAATTCTAAAGTTTATGTCTAAAGGAAACCAGGCACCGCTCATTACCTGCCCAATACCATGCCACGCATGAAGCATGGTGATGTAGTCCCAGCAGGGCCTTGGAGACTGGTCATTGGGGAAAAGCTGAATGGAGCAAAGTACAGAGATATCCTCAATGAAAACCTGTTCCATAGCAATCAGGATCTCAGAGTGGGCCAAAAGGGCACATAGCCAAGACGACACTGGCATGGCTTAGGGACAACTCTGTCAATGTTCTAAAGTGGCCCAGCCAGAGCCCTGACTTGAAGCCTATTGAACATCTATAGAGATAACTGCAAATCCACATCCAACCTGACTGAGCTTGAGATGATTTGCAAAGAATAATGGAAGAAAATCCCCCAATCTATGTGTGCAAAGCTTGCTTCAACAAAGTAGTGAGTAAAGGGTCTGAAACGTTAAGTGCAGTACATGTAATATTTAAGTTTTCAGTCTTTTAAATAAATTTACTTTGTGAACCTAAAACTGAAAAAAGTAAAGGGGGGTCTGAATACTTCATAAATGTACTATATATACAGTATATATAGTGTATATATAGACATATAGACATAGTGTAACTACGGTTTCATATAAATTTGAATATATGTTTGTTTATTTTATTAATTCTGCATTGCCGAGGCAGTAAAAAAACATTTTATATTTCCAAACATTACCTTTACAAAAAATTATGTTACAGAAAAATGTAAAAAAAAAAAAAAAAAGCAACATATCACAGAACAGAACACTTTTCTGACAAAAGAATACTGTATGCTGCTGGGTTTTGCATGCAAATAAAGAAGCAAGTGAGACAGTCAAACTCTTCAGAAGAACTTTGACAAATTGCTCATTAAACCCTACCAGACAATTTTCTTATAAAAATGAACAAATCTTTACCTGAGACTACTATTGGAAAAAGGAGGTTGTGACACCATTACATTGTTTAGTTTGTTCCTATTAACTGCTGTATATAGCATATTTATAATGTAGAAACATTTTATGTAATTATTATTTAAGGCATTTCTTTACAAGTGCCGAAGACACCCAGTGCTCGATCACTCTCTCTCTCTCTCTGTGTGTGTGTGTGCGCGTGTATGTGTGTGTATTATCTTTAGTACAAATCTTTAAATATGTTTATCTTGGGTGATACAATGGCTTAGTGCTTAGCACTGTCGCCTCACACCCCTGAGGGTCGAGGGTTACATTCCCACCTCGGATCTGTGAGTCTGACGTTTTCATGTTCACGTGACCCTGTACATGATAAGCGGTATAGAAAAAGAATGAAGAATGTTTTTAATGTCTGCATTATTATGTAACATTACAGAATATATTACAGTACATAACAGACTAGTTTTCAGATGGAAACAAAAAAAATGTAAGGTTGGCTCCAAGGATTCACATGAAGGAGCCAGTGTGACAAAGTTATCGGAAGAAGCTCTACCAATTTCCACCTGCATGCTCAGTAAAACTTCCCAGCTGTTTTACGTACAGTATAAAACTGAACACATCTGTATCTAACACTACGTATTGTTTTCCCACCAAATATTGACTGTTTATTTTATTTCTCTTTAGCGCTTTTTAGCCATTTTTTGTACGTGTCAAAGACAGCTGTTAGGTTTTACTGAGTGTGCTGGAAAATGTGCCAGAGTTCTTCTGGTAACTTTGTCACACTTGCTTCTTTCTATTTACATGCAATCCCACGAGTCTGTCAGGTGTGTCAAGTAATGTATTGCTTTACAGGCATGCAGATTCTTTAAAAAAAATTTTTTTTTTTATGCAGACATGCGAAAGATATATAACAAACTGTGTGTGTGTGTGTGTGTGTGTGTGTGTGTGTGTGTGTGTGTGTGTGTGTGTGTGTGTGTGTGTGTGTGTGTGTGTGTGTGTGTGTGTGTGTGGGAATATAAATACACACCAATCAGCCATGACAATGATATCGCCTGCTGAATATTGTGTAGGTACCCCTTGTGTCATCAAAACAACTCTTAAACAACATTCATGGACCCCTGAAGGTGTGCTCTGGTAGCTGGCACCACGGTGTCAGCCGTAGATTCTTTAAGCTAAGTTGCAAGGGAGTAATTAATGGATGAGACTTTTCAGTCCAGTACATCCCACAGATGCTCAAACAAATTGAGATTGAGATTCAAGTCAACAACTTGAACTCTTTGTCATGTTCCTCAAACAATTTCAAAATGATTCTGCAGTACAGGAAACTGCCCTCAGGGAATACTTGGTCTGCAACAATTTTTGGTGATTTTCTGCTGTTATAGTACACGCAGCGGTGGAAGTAGTTTCGAATTCTTGCAGGTACTACAGTACGTAACCAAATGATGAGGAGAATAAACCAGGTAGGGGGTCACAGTCCTGTTAATCTTGTAAAAGTCTCTTTATGTCTCCACTTATTACACTTTAGAACAGCCCAGCTAACTTCCTGTTAGACTGCTCCTGACCACGGCAAACCAGGAACATCCCACAAGAGCTGCAGTCATCAAACCCAGTCATCTAGACATCAAAATTCCTTCGACATCCTTCATCAAAGTTCAAATCCTGTTGCTTCAGCTTCAACTTCAGGGACTAAATGTTCCCTTGCTGCCGATACAGTATATGGGTTGTAACAAATAATTAACGTTATTTACTTCAGCTGTCAGTGGTCATAATGTTAGGTTTGGCTGATCAGTGTGCATGTGTGTATGCTTTTTTTTTTATTGCTTTACATTTTACATTGCTTTACTTTACAGCTGGAACCTTCTCGCTTAGCTTGCCCAAAATTAGGAATACATTTTTATACTGTGAATACCTACTACAATTGCAAATAAAAACTAGTGCAGTGTAATAAAATGTTCATGTTTATTCATGTTTACCTCAGGTGCTACATGCTCAGCTAATACTGAGAGTTGTTTTTTTTTTTTTTTACAACCATTTACTCTACATCTTATATTCTGGTTATCCAGAAAGCTTTTTATGTCTATGCTACCATATAGTGCTATAGCACTGCTACTGAAAGTTCTGCATTCGCAACATTAAAGGCTTTAAATAATAATTATAAAAATATTTTTAATCATGATATTAATTGGCCCACTCACACATGACAAGCTGTTACGAGGACAAAAGAACAACATAAAGTACACCTGGACTATAAGGCAGTGACTTGACACTTTTTCTGGGATTCTAATTGTTATTTTTATTATTTCTTTGTGGAAAAAGTAGCTTCAAAACCGAATATTCCTCGAATAGAATATGCATAATAATAGGTCACAATAATTATTAACGTTACGTCTCTTTAAATCCTTTATGTGGCTGATAAAGTAGTTCGCCTATGTTTTGGGAGGAATGGCACGACTCTTTAAAGAAATGCTTACGTTAAAGCAACAGCACAGTTACAACAAGAATAAAAAATATTTTTTTAAAAGCTGAATGAGTGAGCCAAGTACTAAAAAAAGAAGTATTTGATGTCTATTTAACCTTTTTTGCGCTAATATAACTTTAAAATGTTATTTCTGTGATAGATGGTAGCACTAGTTGTACTGCTTCTGCACTGCTTTATAGACAAACTGATAAACTAAGTGATGTATTGCTGTGTTCAGCACAAGAGATGGATCATTTGACCTTTGATGGAAAATTAATGAGGCAAGACAAATTTTGTAGAACCTTGCCAACTCATGTTGCCATACTCATGTTCAGAAAAACCGAAAGGTTTCTAATGAAAAGTAAATCCAATTTAAGTATTGTGAATCCCTTGTCACTCCTCAGGTCATGGTTTTTCATCTGGTAAGTGCAATTAAAGGAACACTTCTCCAGGTATGATTACTTTCTGAAAATATTGAGTAGTTTTAGAGAATTCTGAAGTATTCTGGCAGGCCCCAAATGGCTGCTACAGTAATGCACAAGCAGCACATTAAGAAGAAGGGCCCTGAGAGCCCTTACAGAAACAACAACAACAAAAAAACAACATTGTTCTTTTTGCCTTATGAGCATGGTCCAACTGTGCTCTCCAGTGAGAGCTGTGATGAGTGGCGAATGAGCGGTGCCATGGCAGGGTCCACCATAGAGGAAGTAGGGAAAAGCTTGTACCAGCCAATCACCATGCTTGTCAAATCCAGTTCCTCCAATAATATACGGGCAACACCCATGAAGCATTTACGATCCATTCGGCCGTAGTTTCCCCAAACAATAACCTGTTAAGCATAACAATTGTTATTTTCAGTGTTTACAGTATACGTACAGTGCCTCCAGAAAATATTCACCACCACAGAGATTCATTCTTTTTTTTTTTTTTTTTTTTGCAACATAAAATTTACAAAGCAACTAAAAAACAAAACAAAACATAAGTTTCTGTTCACTTTAAGAGAGACTTGTACAGAAATGAAAAAAATAGATAAATTAACTATTTGTCTTGAAATAAATGTTAAACTTTGGTCGGTCTCATTGCTAGAATGACAGATCAGATAAATGTTGTTATGAAGATAAAGGAACTTTGTCTTCAAGTGCCCACGGCAGAGTTGATTTTCACGCTTTGAAATAATGTAAGATGCCTGAGGCACACTTCAAGAAAGATTTGATCAACTTCATAAAAAAATTAATAAATAAAAACAGCCCCAACCTTTTTGTTGGAAGTCATTGAAGTCGTTGCCTTACTGGTATAATCAACATCCGTGCACGCGTGTACTGTTTACTATAATACTGTGACCACGTGTGTGCGTGTAAAAATTGTATTTATTTWWAAAAAAAATTATTTATTATTTTATTTATTTATTTATTTGTGTTTGTATGCATGTGTGTACTGCACGCATGTACTGTTTATTATAACACATATGTGTGCGCGCAAAAGCAAGTCTCATTAGAGAGGTTCAAGATCCATTTTCCCTCTCTCTGTGTCAGCTGACACACACACACACAAACACACACACACACACACACACACACACACACACACACACACACACACACACACACACACACACACACACACACACTCTGCTCTACACAGAAGCACGATTTAGTGCAGGTTAAAGAGTTACTGTGTAAGACGAGAAGAGGGAGAGGGGGGGTGGCTCATTTCTCCTCTCCTCTTACTTTAGCTTTACTCACACAAACACACACACAGCGCCTGCACGTACAAACGAAAACACTTATCTGTCAGGATTTATTTTTCCTTGTTTTAAAGTGCAGGTTAATTTGTTTTATTTTTACTTTATATTTTGTATTAATAATTTTTATGGATTTATTTTTTTGGGCTGTGGATCGAATAATTTGGGTTTCCATTATTTYGTATGRGAAAATATGATTTGGTTTACGAGTGTTTTGATGTACGAGCCCGCTTCCGGAACGAATTATGCCTGTAATCCAATGTTCCACTGTTCACTTCTTCATTCGATACTGTGGATATAAAAGGTTTACATTCCCATGTAAAAAAAAATGCAAGTCTATACTGTATGGCAAAAAAGCTAAATTAAAATGAAAAACAGAAATATTTTAAAGAAAAAAGAGGACTTTAAGAATGTATGAATATACAGGTATCCACTTATATATTCCTATATACCAAATCTTGATTTGCCAATTTTATTGTAAAAATCTTCTAGATCTTGAAGGGGATCTCCTGTGTACAGCTCTTCTCACAGGTTTGGATAGGATTAAGATCTGGGCTCTGACTGCAATATTCTTCTTGTAATGAACCCATTCATTTGTTCACTTTAATACATTTTTATCATTATCATTATATTTCTTTTTCATCAACAGCAATCAAACAAAGATGCTGTGGCATCATAGATTGGTATTTGGAACTCGTGCCACAGTCCTGTCAGGGATAACCCCTGGAGGGCGCTCAGAGCCCAGGGACCTGTATGTATTGCGTTAGGTCTTTTATCTTGAACATTGTCATGGACATCAGTTTCCAAACAGCAAATTCCCCCATGTTGAATTAACACTTGTACTGACTCAAGTTTAACTCAAATAAACCACCACTGGGGATTTATTGTGTGAAATGCACCTTAGTCACATTGTCCCAATTTGTCTCTCGTGAACTTTGTTTAGTTTTTGTCTGCATACAGTACGTCTTAGTTTCGGTTATATTGTGGTCTCACATCATATTGTTGCTTTGGTTAAGATTTTATTTAGAATTATCAGGGTGTTTGTATCTTGCCTGGTAGTAGTCCTGATTCCTGCTTTGATGCTTTTCCTGTCTTTGCTTTGTGTTTGCTTTTTCACTTTAATAGACATTAACATCTACACTTATATATGTGCACCTCATTTACAAGTTGCAGCTAAAGAGAAATATCGCCATGGCATAATGCTGCCACCACCATTTTAAATGAAAAAATCAAACATATCTTTTAGTATTGTGCCCAAAAAAAGGAATCCGGTCTATCTACCCTGTCCCATACCCCACACCTTTGGAGAATATGAGAGATTGCTGTCATATGCAGGAAGTGACTTGAAAGTACTTGCTAGATATTTCAGCAACTCTTTCAACATTGCCTTAGGTCTCATAAAACGTATGAGGAAGGCTTCTAGAAGTCAATTATGGGACATCCTGCTCTTGTTAATATCTCCTTAGTACTCCATTTTCTCCACTTGTTAATAAGACCTTGACACTGATTTATTTTCAATTTCTATTGTATCTAAATCCTGAGTGATTCGTCCAGCTATGAGGTTCTCTACATGCTTTGCAAGCTTTTTGTGGACAATAGATTTAGTTGTCATATGAAATCAAGATGACGTTCGAACATCCTTCCAAAATAGCTGATCTCTTTTTGCAACATATTCAACCAGGTTGTTGCAGGGTTTTTCCCCCCCTTTTTTTTCTTTTCTCTTCCCCCCTATTTTTCTATTTTAAGGCAATTTCTTATTATTTTCTGTTTTGATAATTATGTTTAAAGATCTTTTTTTTTTTTGCATCTGAAACATACAAACAAACAAAAAACAAATGAACATGCAAATGCAATGTGGAAAATACAATCCTAACAGAGATGTGCAGACTATTTTATATCCACTGAACATATGTGTTTAGTGGAGGATTGTGCAAAGCTTCCAATGTCCATGCAAGGAAAAGGTAAAGAAATGTACTTTCCATAAAATAGTCCTATATAATCATTTGGTAGCAGCTATGAATGATTTTTTTTTCATTTTCCCAAAACAGGGGTAAATCAGCCCATTGATTGATTGCTTAAAGCACAATCATATTTAGTTTTTTTGGATTTCTGGAATTTTCACTCTGATTCAGCCCTTTTGAGTATTCAGCATGTGTTTTTAAGCCATTCCCATATTTTTATTTAAGTACAAAAACTTTACATAGTTTAGGACAGAACAGAATTGAAGTTCTCAAAATTTGTGCACCTTTTTTACTTATCCATTGTCAATCTATTGCAGGGCATATAAATACAAATAATAGACCCTGTATGTTCAAGGGCACAGTGCTTTTATGCCACAATGCTGCCTAAAAGTTGAACAAGTATAATACAATTATCATCAACATGACAAAAACAAGTGAAACAGCATACTATTGTACATCATCATTTGTATGAATGTGCCAAAGCATTCGCAGTTGTTTCAAAGGAATTAGACACTGCATGTAAAGTATGTGCACAAAGAGGCTTAATGGTGTGGATGTTGGACAAGTGGTTTTGAGAATTTCAATTCTAATCTAAAACGCAGCAAAGAGACAAAGACACTGCAACAAGAACTACTGTCAGACATAATCTTGATTACTACTCTTTTATTTCCCCTTTATTCCCCAAATGTCTGTGGCAGGGTTTTTTCTACCACAGCTTCAGAAATCATGCTTGTGCATTTCGTGGTTGTGTTGTTTCTCTTATCCACACAATGGCATAAATTATACAGAAACAGGAATTATTGGTATTGCTTTGTTGTTATTAATTATTGTAAACCAAAACCATAAATGTTGAAATTCCACTTCAGATTAATCAGTTGTATTTTTTCAGTGTTGATTTTCACTTGACAATACTTGACACTACATTGAAAAACTGTTAAGCTTTAAATGGTATTTTCAGTATTTTGGAAGATAATTTGCCTTGATCTTTTAGACAGAAGCAAAAAATTGTAGAATGTGGAAACATAATACCGATTTTTGTAACCTATTCACAAAAATTTGTGACCGTTGTTCCATGAGCCTAGTGAGCCTAGTGTCAAATTAAATATAATATAATTTAACTTATCATAGATTGTGATTAATCATGCTTAATCACAATTTTAAAATATTCAGATTTACTTCGATTATAAATGTGCAATGTTGGAATAAGGAAATGTTAGAGGAAAAAGATATATAATATCTCAAACATTAACATTAAACAAATTTCCAATTAAAATCTCTCAAATGGAAAACTCCTTGCAGTAACAATCATATAGCGTTTCTGTATATTGCTATAGAGGTGACCATATCCGTTATCTCTCTTTCAACTTTTCAAGTGCAATTGACTAGCACTCAGGAAGATGTAATTCTTCTGTTTTTAACACACACCAAGTGAATACGTGCAATTGCCATTTGTCATTGATTAGATAATCTGTTACACTGAGGTAGTTATGGTACTTAGTGATGTTCTGTTGTCTCCAGTACGTAGCTTCTGCAAACTGCCCCTTTTCTATCGCCCTTTTCAGTGCCTTACATTTACTGTAAGGTGTTCTTGTAAAAATAGTTCCCATTAAAGGTAGCTCAAGCACACAATTTTGGTTTTATGCAAACTTCAATTTAAAAATTTTTTCATGATGAAATTTGCCATTTAGCACACTTGATGTTATCGCTCACTGGAGTTTATGAAAATCTGCACAATATACTGTCACTGCTTCTGGGGAGCATTGTTTTTTATGGCTCACACATCAAGTGCACCATGTTTATTGTATTTCTTTCAAAAAATGCAATAAACTGCCAGTGAGAAAACAAAGAAAAGATTTTTTTTTTTTACTGATCTTCATAATCATTCATAATAATCATTTAATAATATAATAATTTAAACCTTTAAATTAAGATGCATTTTGCTCGTAAAGGACCTTCATTTTACTAATCACATGTTCTTTTCATTGTAAAATTCCTACTGTAATGCCAGATACATTTTATATTGGTTACCTGCACAACCTTTCCCTGTGGTCTTTCAGAGAATACAAGGACCTGGTTGTAAAGAGGATCCAGTGACTTCCGAACAGACTTTGTCTTCTTTTTGGCTATGCATGCWCCGTTCTCCAGAAGGTACACTTTTATGTATGCCGCTGAAGAAAAAAAAGGAAAAGAAACAAAGTGTGAGTTACACAAGCCTTTAGAGTGGAGTTATTCAGACTGTGGGGCAGAACTCAAAGGGGTCATGAGTGAGATGTCCAAAGGGCAAGAATTTTTTTTTTAGAAAAAGCTATTTTTCTGCTAGGTGAATTACCTGGAGGCCCTCTGGAGCCAGGTTTCATGATCAGTCCTCTAGCCTTAACAATCTCAACCTCCAACTGTCCATTCCKTTCCATCAGCCCAATCTCCACATCACCTATAATGCACATGTATAAATACACTGTACAAATATGTTTGAGTGTCAAARGCAATGAAACGTTTCACTGCAGTGCCCTTCTGTTCTGTCYATCAAGTTGTGTCCTGTATTGCTGGACACCGAATTTTTTATTTAAAGCTGTAAGCCTAATTATCTAAAAAAAAAAAAAAACGTAAATATTTAACTTGTATGTAGTGAATCTAGAATATATGATAGTTTGTCTARGAAAACCTCTTGTTCAAACCTCTTGTTTGTGAAACTACAGTATTTAGGAGGGAAAAATGAGTTTTTCTTGTGATAATGATCAGAAYATCCCTTCTAAATATATCTGTAATTTCCAGATCATTTCTTTATATATAATGTGTTATATACAAGTACTTCAAGTACTTGATTTTTTTTTTATATTACTTGAAATATTTCAAATAAGTGTTCACCAAACATGACCATTCATGCAATATCCTTAGTTGTTTTCTTTGTTTGATAATAATCCAATAATTTGATCCCACCCCCACCTCCTTTTGACTGGCCAGTAAACATTACTTTGGCACTTTGGCGAATTGCTTTACAGGTTAGCAAGTGTAAGCACAAAGGCATAGCATGATCAGGCACACATGTAAGAGAAGAAGGCTTGAAGTGCAATTTGAATTCCAATTTATCCTAAMTTTTAAAAGGTTTGATGTAAGGGCTTYGTGAAAGCAACTCGAGTTCTTTCACTTGAACACTGGCAAACTTTTTCATCATCTCTTGGTTTAAGTCTACCACACAGAAGACTATACAGGTGTATACTTTCAAGTTTGTGGTAACAGATTGGGAAAGGTCCGTATATGGTTATGGTTAGGTGTCCACAACCTGAAAGCAAACTTGTGTWTTTTCGATTCCAACTTTTGTAAGATGATTTCAGGGAATATAATGTTAGTGCAAAGTTRACTTGGATAAGTTGGATAGCATGAATAAATAAAGACTAGATAAACTTACCCATTGAGGTTGTGGCCAAAGTCTGTCTACCGACAAACTGTGCTGGGCCCATGCCGTCCAAAAAATCACCGAACTGAGCATCTGAAGCCAAACACACGCCACTGTAATTTAGACTGGAAGGGAAAGCAAAAGGCCATGTTAATTTTTATAGAGTTCAGTAGAGCCATCCATAACTACATTTCAACATGATATTAAATTCAGTTATATAAACTTTTTGTAATGTTGAGAAAGATCTAAGGACCAAGTTTAGAGTAAATTCTTTAATCATAACCTTTCATTTTTTGTATTGTTAAATCTCTACTCGTATTAAAGACAGAAATAGACTATTTTCTTCCCAGCATAAATAGAAAATGCATACTGTAAATACAAATATTGTATAGAAAATGGTATGGAAGAGTGCCAAAAATCTTTAAGCAAAATAACATGTTAAATTGCATGAACTGAATAAAAACCTATTGTGAATAGTACACAATCGCAATAAATTYACTATATACTGCATATATTTCAAATAAAAACGCAATTCAAGCATCTAAAACTGTCAAATATGGACCYTACTAAATTGGTGTTATAATATATCCGGTTCAATATAAAATATCATAATTTAGTTGTCACTACATTTAGATGTGCAGCATCTGTCGTTCTTTCCTGTGTATGAGTAGAAAACAAAACTGTATAAACTGAAGCACAGCAAGCATGCAATTCAGGACACATGCTTTATTTTGGCTGATCTGCTTTGTTGATTGCAAACACAGAACATTCYATATCATATGCTAAGATTTGGAGATACAGTGGATTGGATTGCGAGTAACTTGGTCTACGAGCGTTTTTTGCGATACAAGCTAAATTTGTGGGTTGTGGGTAATCGCCTCCAATGCTCACTTCATGGGTGTGCGTCRCTCTTAAAAATTGGCTGTAGGAGTGTGAGAGATGAATCTGTTCAGAGGAGTGATTCCGTTAGTGTTTGTGTGTGTGTGTACAATCATCAGTTAAGCTGTCATGCAGGAGACCAAATAAATTAATCAAAATTGTCATAATAAGGCATCTTGACTTTTTTGACGTTACTGGTTCCTGAACAATCCGTTTTTTTTTTTTTTATGGAAATTTTGTAATACTCCCCACATACACACCACAGTTCCTAAYAACACTGTTTTTAAAACAAGATTTTTTCCTTTTGAGATCTTGAGGCAACTTTTTTTATACAAAGCTAGCGCTAATTATTTGGCGATTTGGCTGATAACAGAAAATATTAGTTGCATATTGGGGCTCCCTAATAGAATGATCATTGACAATTACTTTGAATAGTTTTGTACAAGACTAATGATCTGTAGCATTTGCTGTTTCTTTTTTTTATTGCGTGCATGAGTATGCATGTGTGCACATGTGTGTGAGCAACTCTGTGGTTAATGCAAGTCTTCACAACCGCAGTCTACAACATTACACTGTCTTTTATATTTGATTGTGGTTTATGTGAAAACATCCTACAGTACATAACAGAAGGAAGCATCAGGCTGGTAAAGTAAAGCAATACAGTGGTTCTCACGCAGGTACTGAAGCCCATTATATTCTATAAGCTTCTTAGTACTGTAATGTTTATATCTCCTAATCTGAGATMMTGACACATTACTTTGCAATCAAATTTCACCARAAATCACCTAAATGAGATTAAATAATGTTAATACTMCACATGACAGCAGTACAAACTGACTAATGATCACAACCAGATTTTTAAAATTGTGAGTAAAGTATTCTAGCAATGATTCACTGATAGTGACGATAGAAGATTAAGCTGTGCATCTTTGTAGCAGAACAAAATTA
>QMIH01000230.1:512476-526271 GCA_003987875.1 Clarias batrachus
TTAAGACATTTCGTTTTAAGAGAATTTGGCTGACGACAAAAGGAGTTCAACTTAGTGTAAACAAGGCGTGAGATACTCAACGTTAAAAAATATATTATTTGTATTAATATGTTAGACAGAGAGTTCCGCCAAACAGAAAGACAGGCAGACATGTACATGCGCTTCAAACTGAAATAATAATTTTTACAAACTCTCCCCCCTCACCATCGCCCGCCCCCCCCCGGCCCCCATCAAAGATGGGTACTTTTGCTGGTTTATTTTATTTCTTTAACCTTCTGTAACAGTTTACCAAAAACACATTCTTACCCCTAAAAAAATACAACCTTCTTTATCTCATCTTGCATTCAGATGCATTCTCTAAGCTGAACAATGCCTGTGTCTTTGCTAAAACATGTCAGCAGCAGAACATTGTATAGCAACAACAGAAAGCCATTAGAAATACTGCAGTTGCTATGGGAGATGAGATGAGTGTGAGTTTATCTCTGTCTGTCTCCTTGTAATTTTTTTCCTGACACCAAATCTTTAAACAGAGATGAGAGGGGGATGACTCAGTGCTCAGAAACACATTATGATGCATCGCTGAACAAGGTGCATGCTGGATTGCAGCCACACCAATGATTATATGTCACACTGCTTTCATCAGTTTTATGCAATGTGTGACCAAATATCAGCTTTGGTTGTTTGTCTGTCTTAATTAATGGAAATGTACAACAGATAGACACAGAGTCACTGCTGAAATACTKTATATGGATCCTTACTTGAATCATCTGAGACCAGATAAAATGTTGGTTTTTATCATAAATTCAAATTCAAATTTTATTTGGCTCGTACACAGTCACACACAGTATGATAATTATGACAGGTTGTTAATAGGGATCTATGCAGTGAAATGCTTACAGTATATGACCACCCATGACCTAAAAAAAAAATCCAAATAAGAATATGAAATAAAAATAATAATGTAAAAGAAAATATTCAAATAAAGAATATAAAGTCTGGAAAGAATATAGGAATAAAAATTATACAATTATACAAATATAGAAAATATAGGAAACATTTATCTATAAAGTTTACACTATGTTTAAGCAATAAAATAGAACTGAAATGGAATTGAAATTGAAAAACAATGTCTAGTCATGAGAAGAACAATGTGCAAGGTTCCAGGTGTGCACAATGTAGACCACGTGCAAATGTGTGTCCTGGCCTGCATTCTTTTTTGTTAATAAATATAACAATCATATGTTTGGTCTGGTTTATGATGGAGGAAGAAGTGTGTCAAACCTGCCATGATGGATGCATTTGCATGTTAGCAAAGTCAAGAATGCAGAAGTATCGAAAGACATTTAGAAAGATGAGCTATTCGAAATGCAGCAAGAAAGCAAGATGCAGTCAAATGAAGCGACTCGGGGAATCTATTTAGGACCATAATGGAGGTGTAGTTAACACCAAACTGATGGCCTGAGTAAGAGCACTCCGTGATGACCACTGGACCACTAGAGAACATGTTAACAAATGCTAGTAAACAATAACACTGACAAAAATATACTGGCAATTTATAGAATGTTAAGTTGAAATTTTTGATACTATTTTGATAAATTTTTGATACCTAAAGAGAAAAAATGCTCAATGCTCTGAGATCAGTTCTGTGCATCCCATGATGCAGTTTGTATGCTGTGCACCCACCATATAACAGCAGTATGGTTTCATTTCAGAGCTGATGTACATCATGGTAATATATCCAAACGAAAATTATACTAATAGGTTTTAAGGAAACATTACAAATCTAAGCGATRCATAATGTGATAACTAGATATGTGACCTGTGTGTGGGAAGCTGTTACAGAAACAACAATCTCCAGACGGTATTCTGAACCTGTTAGAATCCTTAATATTATGTATGTATTTTGTTGTTTTGAGGTTACATTTGCAACATTGGGTTTGGCTTATTCATTCTATGTTATTCTCAACATCATTTTTACTAAAGTCAACTTTTAAAAACAATGCTGTCTTTGAACATGGCATGGTTGTTGGTGCCAGACGGGTTGGTCAGAGTATTCCCAAAACTGCTGACCTATTGGGATTTTCTGCCACAATCATCTCGAGGATTTACGGAGAATGGCCTGAAATATGAAATGGTCTGAAAAATATCCGCTGAGCAGCAGTTGTCTGAGTGAAAATGCCTTGTTGATGCCAGAGGTCAGAGAAGAATGGAGGGAGAGGCAACATTAAGACAAATAACTTCTCGTTGCAACCGAGGTAAGCAAATAAATGTACTGTACAACACATTGAAACATGATCGGTACATGGGTACAGCAGACCACGTATGAGGCTACAATTTGCTTCGGCTCAACATCAACATTGAACAATAGAACGTTGGAGAACCGTTGCCTGTTCTGATGAGTCTCTGTTGTTGCTGCGACTTTTGGCTGGTGGGGTCAGAATTTGGTGTGAACTACATAAAAGTATGGATCCATCCTGTCTTGTAGCAACAGCTTCGGCTGGTGGTGGTGACATAGTGGCCAATTTTTGATGTGCCAATTTCAGATGACCACAGCCACATACCTGAGTACTGTTGCTGACCATGTCCATCCATATCCATTAGGGTATAAATCAGCTATGTGATCTGTCACAAAGGTAAAATCAGGTCAAACTGGTTTCTTGACCATGACGATGACTATTTTTAGCTTTTTAAAGGYTTTTGTGGTGGCCGGATTTCACGGGAGGTGATTTGTCCCATTCTTGTGCAGAGTTGTTAATAGGGCTGCAAACATAATAATTTACCAAATAAATCTGCAATAGAAATTTTAGGCACTTTAGCCTTTTGAGAACCATGACCTCTTACAGTTCGAAGGTCTGGGACAAGAGGCAATGGGACACATTGTCATCTAATACTTAAAGATGACCTGATTTAGGTTTTGATAGTCTATGTATGATCTAAGGCCAGCCGTTTTTCTCCATAATGAGGAATTTAGCTGATGCTGGAGATGTTGAACGGTGGATGTAGTCCTGTGGGACAGCTAAAGCAACGTTTGAATTTATGCATCGTCTGTCTCAGGAGGAACAGGGATAAACTCAGTTGCATGAATTAGTAGCATCAGTTAGAAGCTCAAAGTCATACAGACTGTGTGGAAAAAGTTTGCCAGCTCTCACCTTGCGTCACAAAACTCTTTGTATTCAGCTAGGATAGCTACAGGAATCAGGGYTTTTAATATTTGTTGTGGCTACAATGATAATGGACGTGTGTAGGCGGTAAGCGTCACTTCTTCGACGAGATCTGTAGATTATGTTTTTGCATTCATTCGAAACCCAGGACAATAGGGACCTGGGTTGTGACTGTGATCAAGAATGAGATGCAKTCAGTTTATAGTGCACTGACAGCAAGCATGACAAGTTTTGAGTGATGAGCTACAGCACCACTTCCARTGGGGCCCTTATCCAGAGCTCTCATTTTGAGTGGGTGTTGTAATGGTAGGAGGTTGAGATATAGTTTCCCTGTGATTGCACTGCAAAGAAGTTACCTACTGCACAGTCGATCAGCACTGTGAGCAAAGGAGAGTTTCATTAAGTCCCAGATATATATAGGACTGTGAAATTCAAGCACAAGGTCACTCCTCAGATGGTCTGGTGTCTTTGGTGTCTGGAGATTTCATGATGCACTGAGCCACTTAATGTTGAGGATTGCATACGTAGTAACAGAGTCCGTTTTTCATGCCTTTGGTGTTCCACYCATTTTCTGTTGTGAGGATTCAGAAACTGAGCACAGGCTTAACAGCACTTTGATTCCCATGTTTCAGTGTCAGCATGCATTCTCCAACCTCCGTACTGTCAGGAGCGTGGTCAAAAACTCTCTCTTGTGCTTTTTTTCATCGCTGTATTCCAGTTCTGTTTTCAAACACCTGTTGTGTCATTAGATGTGTCCCAATGGACAGATGGACTAACTTACCCTTTTTAGATAGCACACACAGTGCKGAAGTTACACCAAATAAATAATTATTCAATCAGAATTGTTAACAGTCACAGGAGAGACGGGATTGAGACTGATAGGGCTGTCAGGATTAGTAGAAATAAGTAGGACAGTTAAATATGCAATATACTATACACATAATAATTAACAAAACTAGTGATAAATAATCAGTTTAAAAGCCAAAAAAAGTCATATTCATGTTGATTAGTGGGCTTAGTCATACTCCAGTAATCCATTAATCATAAACGGCTTACAACAGGCTAATAAGAGTGAAATCAGACGCTTAAAGTATACATCCATTGTGGTAAAAGTTTATAAGAACGATTGGAGTGACATGAAGTGGTCTGATGGAATGTTACTGAGAATCTGGTCCGAAATAGAAACTTACCAGATCACCCATCAAAAACAAGAACTTAAGAAGGCCAAGGAAACCAACCCATACAGGATTCATTGATGAATAAAGATGAGGCAATGGGAGAAGAGATGAAATTGAGAGTTGTCATTCAACTAGGCCAAACCAATCATAATATATTTAATGAATATCTAATGAATATTAACAGAACAACTGGATCAAACAAAGAAATGAGGAGCGATAATGTAAATGTCAGGTACAGTATATAAACCCATGTTGAATTAGGGAAGGGGGAACTTTATGTACTTTATTTATCTGTCGGACCAGTCGGTTCCGATTTGTCTTCAACATTTGCCATGACATGCTTAATAGTCAGCAGATGGAAAAAATTCCTATTTCAAATACTAYACACCACTGTAGTTATGTAATGCAATGCCATGCAGTTGAGTAGGAGTACAGATATTTGCTGTAGTATGTAGTAGTGTAAAAATCAAATGTATCCGCTAAACTACCTCCATGCACTTCCTGTTTAACCTGAATGAAATGTAGCCTCTGTGTGTGCCCTGCTACCTCCGCCTGATAATCACCAGTGTGTGTTCTAAGCTAATCCATACTCTGTCTCTGACATACTGTATGTCTCACTCGGTTCCAATGTGCCTTCCCGGTTTACTCACACGCTGCTTCCTTCTGCCTAGGACTCCATCTCCTTCCAGCCCTTACTCCTGGGCAAAGTAAGCTCGAGAATCAGAGCCAGAGTTCAAGACCTTATCCTCACTCTCTTGCACAGTTCATGCACTATTATTGCTGTTTCAATAAATGTAGAGTTTATCTGGTGTCTTGCATTCGGGATCTTTTCTGAGTCCTGTTACAAAAACATGTTAAGTGGTAATGTTCTGGTAAGGGACACAGCTTGTCCCGGTTGAAATTTATGACTCATGAAGATTTAAACGTATCAAACATAAAGATCTGGATACATGTGCAAGTGTTTAATGACTTTGCATTCGTACATATATAAACCTGAATATGTTTAAAAATATATACCTAAATATGTTTAGTCTTTTTTTTTTCTTTTTTTTACTACAGTTGTTTTATTTGTGTTTCATTTTAGATGCTAACCTTCAGAATAAAAAAATGTTCCATTGTATTTTAAGGCCATAATATCATAAACGGCCTTTTTGCCACAAAAAATAAAAAAAAAAAAAAAAAAACATGTAAATGATATGAAACCTGATATAAGAATAATACAGAAATACAAAATAGTTTTTTTTTTCTTAAATACATTTCACACTTTAAAAAGTTTACTAAAAAAAAAAAAAAAATCACCTTACTCTTTTGCTACATTAATTATATAATGGGTATGATTTACATTACAGAGCCCTTTTACCATTCCATGAACTACTGCAATCTGTTAAAACATATAGTTATAAACTTACTGGTCACTTCATTACAGTAAGTGCACCTTGCTAATACTGGTTTGGGCCTACTTTTGCCTTCAGAACTGCCTTAATTCTTCGTTACGTTGCTTCAACCAGGTGTTGGGAACATTCCTTAGAGATTTTGGTCTATATTGACTGAATCTGTATTATATGCAGATATTATTATAATTACATTCATTATGCAAATCGTCTACTAACTGCATCTTAATTGTGCCCTATTGGATGAGATTTTAGTGCTCATCATAAATCATGATGGCAAAACTGCATTGCATTTTGCATTGCAACTGCAAAACTCACTCATCATCTATACCGCTAAATCCTGTATTCAGGTTCACGGGGAGCCTGGAGCCTATCCCAGGAGATAGGCACATGGGCACATGGCAGGGTACACTCTGGACAGGGTGCAAATCCATCCCAGGGCACAGACACACACACACATATGCTCACTCATTCACACACTACGGGCAAATTGGGAACACCAATTAGCCTAACCTACATGTACATGTCTTTGGACTGTGGGAGGAACCCGGAGTACCCGGAGGAAACCCACCAAGCACGGGGAGAACATGCRAACTCCATGCACACAGAGACGGGAATCGAGCCTGGCCGGGGATCGAACCCGGACCCTGCCTAATGCATTCCAAAGCCATCTCCATCTCATCAGCAGATTGAGTGAATAAATAAAACAAACCTACTGTGGAATTTAGGTGAGTAGTTATGTTACTGTGTTAGTAGTTATATGTTACTCATAAATGTAGTTCAAGTGAAAGGAAAAACACACTAACTAAACCATTCAGTAAAATAATTCTTTGCATGGATATGTTGCTACAGTATAGGAACATTCACTTAACAACAAAACATGTATAACAAAAAGGTAAAATAAATAAATAAATAATAAAGTTCTGTCCCTCTGTCAGTCAGTGTATAATCTGTGTGTACTAGTATAGAGTATAACAGCAACAAAATACAAATACTCCCAGTTATCATGGTAAAATAAATTAAATGTCACGTTAATAATGACACTTGCAATTATTAATTTTGAGTTAGCTGAATTGAGGTGAGAAAAATGAGAGGAACGAGAAAATGAACATTCATTGTCTGCACTATAATTGACTACAAGGAATGAGGGTGACCTATTTATAGTTGGAAGCATGCATAATTGATAAAATATTAATACACCCAGAGTATTTTAGGTTTTGTGCTACTTTATCACACTGGGTTTTAAAGTAAAAGAGGGCATGAAATAATCTGTCTATAATATCTTCAGACGACTAATGCATGTCAAAATTTTATTTGATTAGAATTATAACAGATTAATTTGAAAAAAAAAAAGATTCAGCTCAGATATGACTGAGTAATTCTTATATTGCTATCTATTGTTATTTGTCTTATTTAGTCATTCATTGATAATGATATCATTTTAGTTTGATGCAAGTGATATTTCAGTTAGGAACAGCATACAGCAATTGATGAGCAGGGCCTAGCTTTCCTCTCAAATTACACTCAATTCTTCATAGCATGGATTCCACAAATGGAAAAACATTCCAGATTCTGGAAACATTCCTTTGAGATTCTGGTCATATCGACATTACCTTATCATGCAATTCCTGTAGATTTTTCAGGTGCACTTTTACAGTATGCTACCAATCTCCCATTCTACCACATTCCGAAGGTGTTCTTTGATATTCAGATTCAGTTGCTGGGAAGGCCAATCGAGCACACTGAACTCATGAAACTAGTTGAGACAACATTTGCTTCGTGACATGGTACATTATCATACTGGAGGCAGCCTTTAGAAGATGGGTAAATTGTGTCCATGACATGACGCACATGGTCAGCAGCAGTAGGCTGAGGGATTGATGACTCATTGACACGGATGGGCTGAAAGTGTGCTAAAGTGTGCTAAGAAATAATTCCCCACAATATTACACCAGTCCGCACTGTAGACACAAGACAGGCTGGGTCAATAGATTCACACTGTTGGCATCAAATTTTTATTCTGCCATCTGTGTACCGCAGCAGAAAGCCAGATTTATCAGACAAGGTTACATCTTTTCCAGTTTTCAGTTCGCTTCCATTTCAGTGAGTCTGTGCCCATTTCACCATGCTCGTGTCACTGTATTTTTACTGCCTTTCCATCAAATTGTCTGGTCACTCTCTTACCAGCAAGGATTYTCCATATGTAAAACTGTCATTTACTGGGTGTTTTTTTGGCCTTTTTCCTTTTAGCAGTTATAGAAATACTCGAACAAGACTGTTCCAACAATCACATCAAGGTAAAAATGACTGACTTCACATGTTTTCTCTTTATAATGAAATACTCAATTAGTGTAATACAGTCAATAATGTCTATTCATTTTTTTCCTGTTTTCTGCAATTTTGAATTCAATTCAATAAAATGATATTTGGTTGGGCTTTCAACAATTGACCTTGTCGCATGATAAAATTGTCACTGATAGGCAAGCTGAGGACGATGGCGACAGTGGCAAGGGAAAACTCTCTGAGATGGCAGTAGGAAGAAATCTTGAGAGGAGCCAGATTCAACAGGGAACCCATCCTCATCTGGGTGATAATGCATAGCAGGGATTGATCTGCATTCATTCTGTGTGTTAGGAGACTGAAAGTTCAGTATAACAGGAGATGTGTTTAAGTTAATATGGAGTCCAGTTTATTAATGGAGGTTCAGGTAGACTATCGAGTGACTGCTGTCATGAGTCCTCAGAGAACAGCTGTCAGCATCAGCCAAAGCCAGGACCGTCTACTTGGAAAAGTGGAACCGGCAAACTAATGGCAAATTTAATGGCAAACTTTTCAACTATCAACAGAAGCAGTCATTTGGCAAATCTGATGATAGCAAGTAACAAAATACTCAGTTTTTTTTTTCATCTGTCTGGACTTTACTTGAGTATTTTCCATACGTGATACTTTATACTTCTAATCATATATTTTTTTATTAAAAAAAAAAAAAAACTGCACTTTTACTCCCTACATTTTAAATATACATTTTTTGTCAGCTGACAATCACTAGCCGTGTAATGATTAGTTGACATCATGACATGTTTATAAAAATTGAATGATAAAACCATATATACGTATGTTTATTTGTAACTGCCATTGCCACTGTTGTTATGACTGATACCTATGACATAATGACTGCATTACATGTAATAATGAAGAAGAACGTATGATACAGAAATGGACAGCGAATCATGGTAAAGAAAAGGCAAAAGAAATTAAATGCAGACTCTGTACAGCATCGTTGTCATTTTATTGTGGCACCATTGCATGAGCTTCTGAAATGCGGGCACCCCGAAACCATGACATCTAACATTAATCCCGAAGGGTATGTTTCAGCGAGTTAAGCTAATGCATCACATCAATACATTGTTGATCTTATTTTCAATGAGCAACTGCTTCATGCTTTAATAAAACAGCTATAAAGTTAATATAATGATGTTT
Organism: Clarias batrachus; assembly: GCA_003987875.1. Taxonomy (NCBI): domain Eukaryota; kingdom Metazoa; phylum Chordata; class Actinopteri; order Siluriformes; family Clariidae; genus Clarias; species Clarias batrachus. The sequence goes on from QMIH01000230.1 coordinate 521,687, forward strand.
ATATCAGACAACAATTTATCATAATTGATGCTAGCTAAGCAAAGGCTACTTCGGTTATTTTAGCTAATGCATTAAGTGCAATTATAAATCAGTGAATTATGTGAATATCTTACCCTGTCTTACCATCTTCCCTATTTCTTGCTTTAATTATAGTGTTCATTCTGAATAGTAAATCTCTTCCACTTAATGTTAGCTAGTTATACTGTGGGTGGAACCTATGAATAATTCAGTTGTAAAATATCTAATTAGTTAAATGGTTTAACTGGCATTCGGAAGGACAACAGGGTGACATTCCCAGGTGTGCAAACTTGAGCGGGCTAAACATGCACTCGAGTGGGTGAGGCTAAACAGGAGTGGCACTAACAAGAAGGACAGAAATTATCGTAGACTAAATGAYTAATTGAAAGGATTAATTGACAGATTATTTGACTACCAAAAKAACAGCTAATTGCAGCTCTAACAAACATGCAAAAGTGCATTTACTTTCTAATCTAAACATACTGTAAGCATTTAGGCTTATACGTGACCTTATCACAATTGATCTACCTAATCTATCTGTCTCTCTAATGTTAATAATAATGCGGCGTCATTTAAGATGTATTTTATAATAAACMAAAGGAAGAAACACTTGAAGAAAAACTTGAAAACTTTAAACAGGCTAGTGTCGGATGACAATGCGCACAATGTTAACTGGGACACTCTATATCAAGATTCAAGAAACAGGAACAGGGTCAAATAATGGTATTATTTAGAACAAAAGTGCTTGGTAACATGCTGGCTTAGGCTGGGCAGACACTACATGGATTCGGCCTGATTTAAGCCCTGAATAAGTCACCCCTATGCCTTATTGTTGTGTTGTCCCCATGCAGGAATTTATTTATTTAAATTATTTTCTTAATTCATTTAATTATTTACAAGAGAACCAAGAAGAAAACCACAAAGCATGGGGAGAACATGCTGGAGGAGAGATTAAAACCTTTTAAATTTTTGTAGGTTAATTTTTCTTTTCTTATTTATTCTTATCTAAATGTATGCACATATCTGTAACATTTTATATTGTAAAACTTTTAGAATTTATTATTATTATTTTTTTTATTTTTCTTTTAGAAAAAGTGGTATGGTGGCTTAGTGGGCAGCATTGTTGACTTGCATCTTCACTATTCGAGGTTTGAAACTAACCTCCAGTTCTGTGTTCTTCCACAATCCAAAGACATGCAGTCTATCTTAGTTGGCATTTCCAAAGTGTCTGCAGTGAGTGGATGTCTGTGTCGTTGGCCTGCAAAAGTGTCACCACGTCCAGTATGCCTCATGGNTGTATAAAAATTGAACAAAAAAGAAGTAGTGTTTCATTGATTCTACACTCACCTTATTAGGATTATTAGGAACACCTGTTCAATTTCTCATTAATGCAATTATCTAATCAACCAATCACATGGCAGTTGCTTCAATGCATTTAGGGGTGTGGCCCTCGTCAAGACAATCTCCTGAACTCCAAACTGAATGTCAGAATGGGAAAGAAAGGTGATTTAAGCAGTTTTGAGCGTGGCATGGTTGTTGGTTCCAGACGGGCCGGTCTGAGTATTTCACAATCTGCTCAGTTACTGGGATTTTCACACACAACCATTTCTAGGGTTTACAAAGAATGGTGTGAAATGGGAAAAACATCCAGTATGTGGCAGTCCTGTGGGCGACAGTGCCTTGTTGATGCTAGAGGTCAGAGGAGAATGGGCCGACTGATTCAAGCTGATAGCAGAGCAACTTTGAATGAAATAACTCGTTACAACCGAGGTCTGCAGCAAAGCATTTGTGAAGCCACAACACGCACAACCTTGAGGCGGATGGGCAACAACAACAGAAGACCCCACCGGGTACCACTCATCTCCACTACAAATAGGAAAAAGAGGCTACACTTTGCATAAGCTCACCAAAATTGGACAGTTGAAGACTGGAAAAATGTTGCCTGGTCTGATGAGTCTCGATTTCTTTTGAGACATTCAAATGGTAGAGTCAGAATTTAACAGAATGAAAACATGGACCCATCATGCCTTGTTACACTGTGCAGGCTGGTGGTGGTGGTGTAATGGTGTGGGGGATCTTTTCTTGGCACACTTTAGACCCCTTAGTGCCAAGTTCACTGTACTAAAATGGCCCCCACAGTCACCAGATCTCAACCCAATAGAGCATCTTTGGGATGTGGTGGAACGGGAGCTTCATACACTGGATAATAATCCTAATAATCCTTTAGGTGAGTGTATATTTTGCAACATGGGTGGAGTTGCATCACAAATGCACCAAAAAATTATTAATTCATCCACTATTTCGGACGTTTCCTAGCAAGAACCAAGCGCACATGGACACCAAGGACGACCGACATGCTTGCACAAGGTCACATTCACCGGAGTTCTGATTAAACACACCTGTTACTAATCTCTCACACACAATATAAGCAGACTCTTCACCTTATCTTGCACCATTTATTATTATTTATTTATTGACCGTGCCCATTTTTGACTCTGGAATACGATATAGGATTGGTCTGCTTGGTAATATCCTTAACACAGAACTTGGCATTTTATTTGCCGAAACACAAACAGAAGATCGTGTTTTTTGAMCTATAGCATTAATAAAGTTACAGTGTCGTTTGTTAAACATTTTATACAGCACTGCTTTCTCAAAGAATGAAAATTCTAAGCTAGTTTTGCAAAAAATATGAACGCGCCTGTCCAGAAGCTATAAGTGCTAAAGTCAACAGCATGGGGCAGAGCTTCCTCTTTTAAAGTTCCACAGTGTCTCCGTGTTTAAGTCTAGGCTGTAAACATATATAAGTGTTCATTCAAAGCTTTTTATTAATAGTTTTAATACTCAATTAGCATATCTTACAATCTCTCCCTCTCTCAGAAAAGTCTCAAAACAGGTGGAAATTCTATATAAAAACAGTTGTGTTTGGCCAGTGTTTGGGTGTTCAGTGTCCCGAAACTTATTCGTCCCACCTTTATGGTTCTGCGCGACTAGGAACAAGCATTTCTGCAAAGTGGCTTTTGGGGGCAGTTCGTTTAAAGCTACAGACAGCCAATGGCTTGGGAAGTAGTGGCTGGGCATTCTTCATGCAAAGCATGTCTGAATAGGAGTGAAAGGGAAGAAAATTCAGGCCATGCCAACATGCATGATCTGAGTTCTATTTCAGTAAAGACACATTTTGGAGGCCTCGATAACTTATATAAACTTGAACAGGTATAAATAACTTGTGATAAATATGATAGCATGATTAATTTGTGTCAAAAGTTGCACAATTATTTAAGCTATTTCCCTTACTGGATTCGAAAATGTTGCAAGACTTGTAGGAATGGCCCTCTCCTGGCTCAGGTCTTATTTGAATGATTATCAGTTTCTAAATTCAAATTCAAATTCAAATTTTATTTGTCACACACACATCCATACACAGTACGATATGTAGTGAAATGCTTAGGCGACTGCCCGTGACCTTAGAATAATAAACTATTTAAGAGTATTTACACAAAGGAATAGAACAAAGAATGTTCTAGATATAAATGGTGACATCTCCATGCATATTAAGGTCATATTAAGGTCAAATTTGGTACCTTTGAATTATGGAATTTCTGAAATCTGTGTAAAATATTCATAAACACGGTTAAACAATTTCCAAGCTGATGACACATAGCAAAGGCAGATAAGAGACACCAAGTTAATAAACTTGAGAAATTCAATTCCATTCAATTCAATTTTATTTATATAGCACTTTTAACAATTGACATTGTCGCAAAGCAGCTTTACTGAGAAATATCTAAGAGTCATTTGTAATAGGACCACATCCATCTGTAATCAAGTGTTCTGATCAAACAGTAACTCTACTATTTAGTTTATTCTTTGCTTATTATTTGCGGAGGTAAAAGACATCGGTGTGATTACTGTCTCTTCTCTTCCATTTGAGGTCTATGTATATACTGGAATACAGAAGTACCAGGATATCCTTCCGTTTTCTGAAATAGGGCTCAGATAAATAAATACACTGTCATTACATGGTCCATAAAAATGACCAAGGTTATGTCACTTTTATAATGGATTACTGTAATGGCCTGCTGTCAGAAAGTGCTTGCAGATGCATGAATCAGCTCCGGTTAGATGCAAGCTCTTTGTTGGTAACCTGTACGCTGAAGGCTACAGTAGGGTTTCTTTCAAAGTCCCACAGTTTCAGTATTTACGTCCAGGCTGAAATATATCTTTGTTAAGAGATTTTTGTTAAACCTTTTAATTAAGCACTTTTTTTTCTTGAGTAAATCTCCAATCTGGAGGGTTCATAGCAATAGAGTGTTGTGATCAACTGGGATGTTCGGATGCTGTTGCCCCTCTTTCCTCATGTGTTCATTAAAGATTGTCGATGGTTGATTGGTTGGTTGCTTTACATCACAAGCTGCCCTCACCTCTGTGTTACCATCTGGCTCTCCCTTGTAGTTACACTGTCATAGCTATTCTTGCTGGAGTCCCTGCTTCCTTAAACTCTGCACACAATCTACATTGTCCTTAACCGTTACAGGTCAATGGGAAGTTACCTAGTAATATGTTATAT
>QMIH01000230.1:533006-560529 GCA_003987875.1 Clarias batrachus
CCCAAGAATGGCTAAGAGGAAAACATTGGACTATTCTAAAGTGGCCTTCTATGAGCCCTGACCTCAATCCTATTGAGCATCTTTGGAAGGAGCTGAAACATGCTGTCTGGAAAAGGCACCCTTCAAACCGGAAACAACTGGAGCAGCTTGCTCATGAGGAGTGAGGAGGCCAAAATACCTGCAGAGAGGTGCAGAAGTCTCATTGACAGTTACAGGAATCGTTTGATTGCAGTGATTGCCTCAAAAGGTTGTGCAACAAACTATTAAGTTAGGGGTACCATCATTTTTGTCCAGGCCTGTTCCATGAGTTCATTTTTTTGAATAATTCCGTTGAAGCATGGTTGAAAAGCAATGTCTGACTTTCATTGGTTAACATTCATAGACTTCTTATTTATTATTACTTTTGTCAGATTAAAGTTATTTCTGTGACCATTGTGAGTTTTTCTTTCATTGACCGAAGGGTACCAACAATTTTGTCCACGTGCGTAGCACAGTGCTCATTCAATAAATGCACAGCTAAACAGATKAGTTTAAAGTCTAGATTTAAATGTGACTAATGTTTTAGCACATCTGCTCTCATCTGGAAGCTGGTTCCAACTGCGGGCAGCATAATAGCTAAAAGCAGATACCCCTTGTTTTGGTATTTCTARCTGACTCCATCCTAATGATCCAGGTGGTCTATTATAGGTTTATATTCAGTGCGCATATCTGCAATGTACAGTATTTAGGTCCTAGGCCATTGAGTGATTTTATAAATGAGTAAAAGTACTTTAAAGGAAAACCACCCCAAGATTCTTGACTTGATTTTTAGTTGTTTGACCCATAGAATGAAGGTATCCATTCACCTTCAGAGCTTCATTTTTGTTTCCAAATGCAATGACTTCAGTTTAACCGAAGAAMATTTTGGCACATCCAACTGTTAATTTCATCAGTGTATTGACCGAGGGAGTCTACGGGGCTATAATCATTTGGAGATAAKGCTAGGTAAATTTGGGTATCATCACCATTGCTGTGATAGGCAATTTGCTTTTTTCTCATTATTGTCATGAGCTATCGGAGRGTAAGCACAGAAGCCTTAGCAGTTAGCCCATGTAGCGTGGATGGTAACCCCAAATGCGGAAGCAACGCAAGTCGGCAGGATAACCATGCAATTTATCTAAGAACTCTCTTACACAAAGAGCTAGGATCTACACAAATAAATCTACGTTCTAGCAACACACACTCAATCAAAGAAGTAACCCAAATCGGTGAGTACTCACAGAATAGTCTGCGAAGCGTCAGACAAGGCATGGGCGAACTCAATGACTGAGCAATGTGAAGCGCCATTTTGCCTCCTTTTATGCTTCCTGGAAACCCGACCGTATTACTTCCAGGTCCTAGTGCCGGTCGTGTTACGAGTGTGCATGACAATTATCTGACTTAGTGGGAGCATATACAGGCTAAACATGAACGGTGCAAGAATTGAGCCTTGTGGGACTTTGAATGTCATGGATGTCCACTTAGACTTATGTTCTGCTATACTCACATAATAACCTCTCCCTTCTAAGTATGACCTGAACCATTTGAGTACCATTTCAGAAAGCCAGACTTAGTTTGCCAGTCTTTCTATTAGTATGTTATGATCGACAGTGTTAAACACAGCGGTAAGATCTAGCAGTACCAACACTGATATTTTGMCAGAATCAGAATATAACGAATATCATTTATTATCTTTATGAACACCGTCTCTATACTGTGATGCTCTCGAAAACCAGAATGAAGACTATCCAGGTATCCATTCGAGTTTAAGTGGTTGTTCAGCTGATTAAAAACAACCTTTTCAATAATCTACAAAAAGATTTGATATGGGTCTGTAGTTATTTAATATGGAATTATCAAGATTGCTCTTTTTCAGAAGTGGCTCAACAACTGCAGTTTTCAGAAAGGTCGGAAAAGTCCCAGAAAGAAGTGTGGTGTTCACCACTTTCAAAAAATCTGTTTCTAAACAGTCAAACAGACTTTTGAAGAAAGATGTGGGAAGTGTGTCAAGATTACAGGTTGACGATTTGAGGTGCTGTACTATTTCTTTGCAARATTTTGCTATTTTGCTATCAATTGCTTGAAAGACAGACATAATAACTGTTCTTGAGGTTGTGTTTGAGTTTTTCTGACCTCTGCATAATTTGATGTGTTAATAGCCCTTCTAATATTATTTATGTTCTCCTTTTGCGACCAATACAGCATCAATTCATCTTGGGGCACACAGATACAAGTCCTGCACAGTGGCCAGAGGGATTTTGAGCCATTCTTCTTGCAAAAGTGTGCTAGGTCACAAGGTGATGCTGGTGGAGGAAAACGTTTCATGACTAGCTCTCTTTAGGGTGCGAGTATGACTATTGTACCATGGTGCAAGTGTTTTATCACTGACTTTTTTTAATCTGATGGGAGCAACAGTGTCTAATGTACTGGTAAAAATAGTGCCCATGCTGCTAGTCACTTCATCTAGATAGTTTTCCTCTTAGCCATTCTTGGGTGTTTTTAKCTGTGTGTTTTGGSTCATTGTCCTGTTGCRAGACCCATGACCTGCGACTGAGACCCAGCTTTCTGACACTGGCCAGCACATTTCTCTCTAGAATCCCTTAATAGTCTTGAGATTTAATTGTACCCTGCACAGATTCAAGACACCCTGTGCCAGATGCAGCAAAGCAGCCCCAGAACATAACAGAGCCTCCTCCATGTYTCACAGTAGGGACAGTGTTCTTTTCTTSATATGCTTCATTTTTCCGTCTGTGAACATAGAGCTGATGTGCCTTGGCAAAAAGTTCCATTTTTGTCTCATCTGTCCATAGGACATTCTCCCAGAAGCTTTGTGGCTTGTCAACATGTAGTTTGGCATATTCCAGTCTGGCTTTTTTATGATTTGTTTTCAACAATGGTGTCCTCCTTGGTCGTCTCCCATGTAGTCCACTTTGGCTCAAACAACGACGGATGGTGCGATCTGACACTGATGTTCCTTGAGCATGAAGTTCACCTTGGATCTCTTTAGAAGTCTTTCTGGACTCTTTTGTTACCATTGGGATTATCCGTCTCTTTGATTTGTCATGAATTTTCCTTCTGCGGCCACGTCCAGGGAGGTTGGCTACAGTCCCATGCATCTTAAATTTCTGAATAATAGTCACAGGAACATCTAGCTGCTTGGAAATGGTCTTATAGCCTTTACCTTTAACATGCTTGTCTATAATTTTCTTTCGAATCTCCTGAGACAACTCTTTCCTTCGCTTCCTCTGGTCCATGTTGAGTGTGGTACATACCATGTCACCAAACAACACAGTGACTACCTGGAGCCCTATATATAGGCCCACTGACTGATTACAAGATTGTAGACACCTGTGATGCTAATTAGTGAACACACCTTGAATTAACATTTCCCTTTGGTCACATTATTTTCAGTATTTTCTTGGGGTACCAACATTTTTGTCCAGGCCTGTTTCATGAGTTTATTTTTTTAAAATAATTCTGTTGAAGCATGGGTGAAAAGCAATGTCTGACTTTCATTGGTTAACATTCATTTTTTTTTTTTAATTATTACTTTTGTCAGATTCAAGTAATTTATGTGACCATTGTGWGTTTTTCTTTCATTGAYCAAAGGGTACCAACAATTTTGTCCACATGTGTATCTTTTTTATCTTTTATTTATCTTAAATTTTTTATATTTTGAGAAGCTGCCAGCCATAATCATCAAGTACAGTATTTCACATTATTTATTATGATAATGATATTCTAATTTATTGGGATTGAGAACCAATAAACAACTATTAATAGAAAATATAACGTATAACATTATACCATATAACATTATACTAAACATAGCTAATGTTCCTCTACCTTCATCATAGATCAAAACTATGGACATATTGTACTACTATAGTAATGGACTCTCTTTATCTCTCTACACTTATCCATTAAGGAAAACAGGGAAAGACAGGATAAAGATGGATAAAGCAAGATAGAGCTCAATCAAAATCAAATGCATTTGACTGCACAAAATGTAGACGCAAATTCAATTTAAAATCGTTAAGGTGGAGTTAAATATTTCAAACATTCTATGACACAACATTGTTATAGTTCAACAATACAGTACAATCAGGGAGCATAAAATTATTGCATTGTTGATTGTAAAGTTGTTAAATAATGCCCTCACAATCATTTTATTTAATTATGTAATAAATACAGATTTTTAAAAAATATATATTTGTTTAAAATTACTCTATTTTTCAAATTTCAGATTTAAGATAGCATTCAATTATAGAGACTACAATGACCTGTTAAGGACTTACTGTAACAAAAAGTATAGGACTTGGAATTGACTCGACACTTGTTGATAATCACATTTGGATTGACTTGGGACTTACTTGAGACTTGATAAATTACGACCCCCTTCTGATTCACTGTAATGACAGCACTGTGGTGGCAGCATTTATAACATCTGAGAGCTGTCCTGAGAGCCATGTGATGGACGTGACTCACAGCAAATCCAAAGTATTGTAAAATTGGAGGGGTGGTAAAATCAATTCCACCCCAGTGTACAATTTTCAAAATTCTTATGCACATTCCTTAGTTTAAGATTTACTATTGTACCAATGTAACTGAGGGTCTACAAACCCCTAGGTTGTGGAAATCGTCTGTATGTTTGTATTTATAACTTTAAAATAAAAAAGCAAACAAATGTTATTATAACACCAGAGGGTGACTAAATCCTGAATTCAGAATATATTTATTTAATAGTAGAATACGTAGGTGTGAGTTCTCAGGTGTTCACAAGCTTTTGGCTACAGTATATAGTATACTTCCTATTTTGACCAAACCAAGTCATCAGGTTTGAGGTTTGGCCTCTACTTTTGTTGGTTTTGGAGTTTCATCTCTGAGAGATGAGGGAGAGAGGAAGGAAAAATTGTGTCATTTTATTTAGCACAGTACTTTAATCACTATTAGTTAAATTAGTTAAATATGGCCAAGATAGTAGCATAGAGTAACATTTGATATTCTTAATCAGGCGTAGCTCAGTAGGTAAGGTCTTGGACTACTTTAGACTCCAGATTCAAACCCCAGCATCAGMAATTTGCCACTGTTGGGCCCTTAACCCTCTGCATTAGATGTGCAATTAAATTTAAGTTGCTCTGGATAAGGTGGCCTGCAAATGTAAATGTTGGTAAAAATGCTGTGYTGAATTTTGGGTGTTTATGCAACATGTCATGACAATCATGCTGCCTTTCTGTAAATATGTGATGCAATTTGCTGTGATTCTGCAAAACTTCCACATGGTAGGTCAGTTGGTCATCATGGCCTATTCTACTGCTTCAAAAACTGTATGTCACTCCATCTTTCAGAAGAAACAATTGCCGTAGCATGTTAGGAGCCCCACGCAGTCAGGAGCCCTTGGAATCATCCTCAAACCCAAACCCAAACACACACACACACACACACACACACACACACACACACACACACACACACACACACACACACACACTTGACTGCACCCTTGGCTTACATTTTTGAAAGGCTTGTATTTTGTTTCATGTAATAATTAATTCACATTCAGTAAAAAAAAAGCCATTTACACGTTGCGTATATGTGTGTGTAGTGCATCAAGATGTGTAATTCAGTCGTGGGCTCCTGAGTTATATGGATCTGTGTTATTTGTCATTAGTGATAATATGCCATTGATAATGTGCCATGGCCATGTGATCTGATTTTTTCCAAAAGGGTTCCATTTCTGTTTCTTTCCCCTTCTCCATCTCTTCGCTGTGTCATTATATTTTAACAATATCTACAATTTTTTTGTCAAAACACAACAAAGTCTGTTCAGTTCACTACTATTGGAGACACAGATTAACCAATCGTGAACCTTATGAGATGGCACCCCAGTCCAAGCATGCAACATGGTGTGACATATCTTCACCTTCTGCATTTGCCTTTACTGTCTATAAAGTATGATACCAAGAGTGTGGTCTTTTATACATTAAACAGTCTCCACTACACCCTGCTGGATAATTTTGTGCATTGTCTGTGTACATTAGTCTTGTAAACTGTTTTTCATGTATAAACACTGTCCTTCCTCGCAYTTTCTTAATTTCCTTCCTCCAATAATTTATTTAACCGTTGTTCGAAAATTCCTGTAAGTGAAAATATTCACACTTGCATTTATATGATTATATAAAAAGCTTAATGTTATTAATAAAAGATCTTGCAAGACAGAGACATATATACACGGGTAGTATAACCATAACTGTTTTAGACAGAGACATATGTTCAGAAATAAATATAAGGAAAACAAACAATAGACATATAATTAGGAAATTAATTATGACATTCATGCTGGCATGATTTATACAAATACCACTGTAGTTGATTAAAGTGGTGATGATGATTAGACCCCCACTATGTGTCAAGTTCTGAAGCCTGTGATTTTGGCTGGCCTTTTGCATGCGCCAAACTGCCAACCACCTCCTGGCAACAGTTACTATAGTGATTAATTACGTCATCCTACGGTGGTTGCCATAGTCCTGGTGACGTCAATTGCCCTGTAGTATGCCTTGGAAACCCCGGATAAGGGTTACTATGGATACTGGCTTGGGTGGAGCTTAGAGGAGGCGGAAGTGTTAACGCAGGCGGAAGTGGTACTGCCCTGAATTCCCTCAGCAGCGAAACGGAGGACGGACTGATACGCCAAGCATTTTGCGGCCGAAAGTAGGACTCGAAATATATTTAAATGTAAGTTTAATTGTTCATTGATTTAAATGATGTTGCATTGTAGACTTTGAAATGTAGTGAGGGATACGTTGGTTCATATGTGCCCCTGAATCTTGTCAGGGGCGGAAGGTGGTTTGGGGCTGGGTACAAGGACTCTTTTAGGCCGAAGCGTGTGATAAATGGCGAGTATTTGTCCTCAGTGAAATGTCCAGTTTCCATTTAGACTCGAGTGGTACATATTCTGAGTTATTTACGTACTAAACAAGTACGCAACAACAGTAAACAAACATATTCAAATGAAAGGGAGAGTCCACGACTTTTTTTTCATTCTGCCCGTCGTAAAAGCTAGGAGGCTAGCTAGCTAATGGCCTTCGGTGTCGGAAGAAATTTACAGCGCGGCAGTGACCGCGGGCCTTTATTATAATTTTACGCATTTAAGTACTGCAGATGATGCCTTCAAATGCTTTCAAACCAGACCCTCCATTCGATGTTTTTGATTCCCCGTTTTAACAGATTCTGCAAGGGAATGCGAGAGGGCGTAGGTTGCTGGCAGCTTTTCACAGGGGAGGCTACATTGTTAGCTCCGCTTGCTAACAAATAGGAGCGGTGTTGAAAGCGCTGCACTGCAGTGTTTAACTAGCTGGTTGTTTCAAAACGGTTTTCAACGATCGCACTGCATTACGAATCGGATTGTAATAAGGATGGCACGTTTGCACTGTACTTCACTGCTTAAGCGCTTATATAAAATAACCCAGATATAATAGATTTTAAATTAAATGTTTATAGAATTAGGCCAGACATTTATGTGGGCCGCCGTGAGTGTCCTCTTATTATCGAGATTAAATAATTATTCTAACTGCGTTAACTAATTATTTTTTTTTCCCGAATAACATTTAAGCGAAAAATGATTTTCATCTAAAGTCTGGCCTGCCAGTGGCAGCCAACGTCAGCATATCTGTGCAGTAAGCAGGTCACTGATTTGGTATTTTGCAGCTCTTACATTGTTACCTAGAARTGTATCGTTGATAGCAAGAGTTTGAGTTGATTCGTGCGAGTAGCCGCCGCCCTGGGCGTTGTCACGGATATGCAAACACCTTAGCTAATACCCAGATGCCTAGGAAGGATTACATCACTGGGCGATCACTGCTACCTTCGCTCTCGATGCTGTCACAGCGCCCTCGGTCCGCGAGACTCGGAGACACGCGGTCACACTTGGAAGCTTTCTTGTAGATTTMTAGTTAAGGGACTCGCGCTTTGACAGCTTCTTTCCGTTGTACGTTGTCTTTAAAAAGAAAAAAAAGTTAATCTCTGCATTAATTACTTGTGTCAGCATATTTAAAAAAAAAAAAAGATACTCCAGGTAGGGTGGATTGGCGCAAAATTGCCACATGGCCACCATGGATCTCAAAATAATAATAATAAATGGTGTAATCATATTGTTCTCTGTTTATACTTTAAAATATTCAAATTGACTGATTTGGGAGCAGCTTGTTTGTAAACAGAGAATTTAAAAAAATGTTAACGCCTATATTTAAAGGATATACTACTGAACATAATTTCTTGTGCTTGTACAAATTTACCATGTACAGTGGTGCTTTCAGATTCGTTTCTATACAGTGTAAAAGCCCCAATATGATGGCATTGATTTAGATTGCATGCAGTTAACACACATGGCAACTAATTTTCATAGTAAAACTTTGGGGTTAGTTTAGTTTACCATGGACTGCAGAAATTAACAGCGCCGAAGACCTTCGGTAAGTCATGGTGTTTATCCGGAGCCTGTTCTGGGAACACTGGGCGTGATGCAGGAATACATCTTGGCTTGAACATCAGTCCATCGAAGGGCACTCCGGACATGTACACGTTTACATATAGGGTTTATTTAGCAAAGCCAGTCTACCTGCTACTATATTTTTGGAGTTGTCTTTTTCATTTTTATTTTCAGCCCGATTCAAGTTGCTTGTGACTATTTATTCATTCCAACCACAGAAACTACAGTGATTTCTTTTTTGTGCCTGAATGTGAGCAAAACACCATGTCTTTCAAATTTCTATTATTTTACAAATTCCTTAATGTCATGTAGTGCTACCTCACTTTTTTTTTTTACACAGAACAGTGAAAGCAATGAGAATTATCCAAATATATTTTTCTTTCTAACATTCATATCTTGTGTGTTGACGCATGAATGTGACACCTCAGTGTTTTTATTTTATTTWWTTTTTTTTCTTCTTCTTCAGGATTAAAAATCAGAGTGGTGTAATTGGGGTAAAAAGTTAATCTGCTCCTGCCAGGATCATCAATAAAAACCAAACCCAAGTGGTTAATAAGCTGTTTATTACCCAAGTTACCAGATATGATTTCTGCATGCTTCTGCATGTTGCAGTGCCAAGCTATGTACTAAATTCTTGTCTCATTTTGCCACTTTCCTTAACCACAAAACCACTTGAAATGCATGCAAAACACATGGTGTTCATAACCTGCATATAAACAGAAGCTCTGTAGAAGGGAGAATGACATTCTTAAAATAATGTTTTTATCATTTATTATAAGATGTATTTTTCGCACTGCCTGTGATCACACAAAAGTAGTCTACACCAGTGGCATAAGTTTGACACTGATGCCAGTTAACATTATGGTCAACGGTGAATGTGCGTGAGAACAATATCCCTTGGGGCAAATAGAGTGGCTGTGAAATAACCAGATTTGGGAACAGCCAAATTTCTTTTATGATTTTGTTTCAACTTAGAACTTGATAAAATCTTGATTAAAAAGCACTTTATTACTTAAGTTAGTGTTTTTTTATGTTTAAATATTTAAATGTTAACATTTGCATGTGTTCATCTGAAAAGCTTCAAACCGTATATAAGCAGTAAAGCTAGTTCGATAATATAACTTAAAGTGATTACTAGATCTAGCCTGAGTTGCTGCTGTTGTATTGGTCTACTGTGTAGTAACGCTTTGCTGTTGGGTTACCAATTACTCGACTAATTAACTACTAGAGGTAATGTAGTATACCAAAGTAGTACTGGCTCAGTGGTTGTCTGGACTACAGATCGGAAGGTCCCAGTTTCAAACTCCGGCACCACCAAGTTTCCACTGTTGGGACCCTGAGCAAGGCCCTTAACCCTCAATTGCTCAGATTTAAAGAAATTAGATAAAATGTAAGTCGCTCTGGATAAGGGCGTCTGCCAAATGCTCAAATGTAAATTTGAGTTGGTAAGATGTTGCCATTCCTCTATAATCCTACAGGTGTTGCAGTCTAAACTATTTACACATTGGTAGGCAGCACAGCATCCTGTGTAGYAAGAGCAGCGTATTTGCCAATTTAAGAAAAATATTATGTACCATCCATGTGTAGTGACAATAAATTTGAATCTAATCTAAAATTGAATCAGAATATTTATAAAATCGTGGTGATACGATCTGCAAACTACCCAAGCACATGACATAATCATGGTGAGGAAAGATTTCCTTCAACTACAAATGCAATGAAAAACTTTGCTGCTATAATCTAACCAAAAAAGCATATGGGAATGAGGCAGGCAATGATGGCTTAAAGAATTGTTTTCTGTCAAACAACTTGAAAAATTCAAATATGTGTGAAATGGCAAGTTGGTCAGAATCTTTTCAGTCATTTTTCCAGGTGCTTAATAATGAATGGTGTTGAACTGATATTGTAATAGTAATCTGGTGTGTTTGCTATGTAGAGACATCTAATTGGTGCAGTCAACAGGTCAAAGCAAATTGCCCAGAATAAGGCTCCGTCCACATGAAGCCAGTGTGTTCCCTATCCGATCATTTTTTTCCTCGTCTCAAGAAATATCTGCTTACACACGAAACCACTGAAAACGGTGTAGTATATATATGCCAGACCAGTATGTGTCGCTGTAATTCTGCCATAGAGATACACTATACATGGAGAAGAAGACTTTGAGCATGCGCATGACATCATCGTTTCACAAAATATACGGATTGGCTGTACACACGAAACCGCAAGGTTGTCTTTTTCAGATTTATCCACCTTGGGACCCGGTTTCAAAAAATAGCGGTTTCAGTCTCCTAAAACGCCGGACCCGTGTGGACGAAGCGCCAATACGATAAAAAATTTATACGTATACAACGAAACGCGTCTCCGTGTGGACAGGCTCTAAAGCATGATCTGTACCCTGACTTGGGGTGTTTGATGTACTGCAATTTGAACATGTAAAGGAAAGTACACTGTTTTTTCTTTGAAATGTTTGAAAGATGATACCATCTCGTACTTTACAAAATGGAAGGACGAGATGTTATCAAAGTTTCAAGACTATTTTTGTAATAGGCCCACAGATGGCAGCACAAAGCTGCACGCACAATCACGGGGAGCAACAGCCTTCAAAAGTCAGTGTGACAAAATACTTGTGTACATCGGAGCTGCGCAACTGGTGCTTTTCTGACTTCACTCGTTTCCACGGTTGCTATTTCAAAATGGACAGCAAGTTAACAAAGATCGAACTTGAAATTCTGCATGAAACTGGGCAAATCTGCCCCAGGGATGTTTGACATGATTCTGCAAGTTTACGGCGATGCTGCAATGAGTCGGTCAAGGTGTGTTGAGTGGCACACGCAAGAGCAAGAACCTTGCTGGAAGACAATGGGAGATCAGGAAGGCCGTCAAACCATCAAATGTCGAAACCATTTGGCAACTTTTGCGAGATGATCGTCAGAGAACAATCCACTACTCGTTTGGAACAGTCCATGCAATATTCACATGTGATTTGAACATCTGCCAAGTTCGTCCTCAAGTTACTGACGCGGAACATTACGTCAATGTCTGCCGAGGACTGTCTGTGCTGTGGGTGACCCATTCTTAAAAAAAAAAAAAGTCTTTATTGTGGAAGAGCACAATGAGCACTATTTTATCTACGACTGAGAACACTACAATCGCAGCTTTTGTTAGCAAAAGCTGAACTGTGTTCAAATTAGTGTATGGATGCTTTGAAACATCACTGTTTGATAATCAGTTCTGGTTGCAACAAAAGACAGTAAACCTGAGTGTTTAACTCCTCCCCCACCATTCAATTTATATTGTTAATATTCTGTTGATCAGGAAGGTGCTCACACACATGAAGCACAGTGCAGAGTACATTGTAAAAATATTTAATAATAATAATGCATCAGAATGTTAGAATAATTTTGGGAATCGTAAGCTTTCAAAATTGTCAGCAATGATCGTGGTCATTAATTTCAACTTGTTGGGACTTTGAGCTAGCTTTG
Source organism: Clarias batrachus (assembly GCA_003987875.1). Classification (NCBI taxonomy): domain Eukaryota; kingdom Metazoa; phylum Chordata; class Actinopteri; order Siluriformes; family Clariidae; genus Clarias; species Clarias batrachus. The sequence goes on from QMIH01000230.1 coordinate 544,992, forward strand.
TAAAGTGTGACCTTGTTCAGTACTGTTAAACATCTTTGAGTTGTGGTAAATCATAATTTTTTTTATTAAATAACAGGTATGAAATGTAAAATTTGCATTAAAACAAGATGATAAACACCTCATGGGTTTGTACTTTTTATGATCTAAAACAACTGTGTGTAAACATCTGACAAAGCATACCTTCTCATTTTTCAGCACTTTCAGATGTTTACACAGTGGTATGCTTTGTCATTTATTTGTTTTATTTTTTGTTAAAGTTGATCTTTCAATAAATAAATATATAATGATTCAGCAGCCGCTATTGAAGTATCGTATGAGTAGCAATATCGAACGCTGAAGTGAATAACCTTGCACACTTTTTTAAAGCAGTTTTAAAGCAGTATTTTGGATATACAGAATTGGATTGTGTGTGTTAGAAGGTGATCAGTGTAAAAAGGTTTGTCGTGTTCATAATGTATAGTAATATAGCCTATGTGCCTAAATGCATTGAGTTGCTGCCATGTGATTGGTTGATTTTAAAGAGCTGCATTAAGGAGTTGCAGCTGAATAGGTGCACCTAATTAAGTTTTCAGTGAGCGTATGTATAGATTGTATGCCACTGGTCATTCTCAGTGCCAGAAACCTGCCTGGAAATCTACTGGACCAATTTTTTTTTCTGTGAGGACATATTCTACAGTTTTTGGACAAAATGATATTCACCTGTTTTTATTAATGGCATGTATGTAGGCTGAAAATCATAATCCACTATTTAAAATCTTTAGAATTTAGGTTAGCATATGAGTAAATTACTAGTTGTACATTATAAATACCATTCATCTCAGTCTAGTTCAGTACATGCATGTGGAAGAATGCTGACATAACCGTTGTACAGATGATGATCATTGGCACCCACAAGAAGGGTAGGCCACAGAAGGTCATCGTCGAAAGGGCCAACTGTTCACTGTGTGCTTTTAACAAAGTTTTTTTCTTGGAAAGTTGACTCGGGGTTGGGGGGCTAGTGTGATAGGAAAAGGTGAACAAGCAATAGGCATGACCCCAGCATTAAGAGGATTGCGAGCATCACAAGCAACACAAGGAGTGGCGTGGCACTTGAGTCAGTGCATCAGGAGCCACCACACGTGGACGCCTTCAGGAACTGGGGTACAACTAAACCTAAACCAATGTCAGGCGTATCTTATCTGGGCTAAGGAGGGGGAAAACTGGATCGTTGCTCTGTGGTGCAAAGTCCTCTTTTCAGGTGAAGGTAAATTTTGCATTTGATATGGAAATAAGCTAACTATCACCCAAGGTCCCAGAGCCTGGCCGAATAGTCACGGGACAGGATCCACGCTGCTTGACGTTCAATATGAAATAAACGCAGTCTGTGATTTGGGGTGTCATCTGCCTGTGTTGGTCCACTGTGTTTTATCAAGTCCAGAGTCAATGCAGCAGTCTACCAGATGAGGATGATGAGAAACCCCCCAACTCAACAATACAGATGTTCTGAAGGCTCTTATAAAAGCAACCTGGCTTTTAATAAAGCCTCCGTTGCGCCACAGGCTGAGTACTTCCATGCAATGCCGCATAGTTGCAATAATTTGTTCTAAATCCAAGCACATAACCCAACTTTTCAGAATTTCTGCATCTGTAAATCATTCAATCAAAAAAAAAAAAATCTTTAAATATTTAACTTTTTAAATTATAGAAAAAAGATTAATATATTAAATTATGTACATTAAATTAAAGAAATGGGAATAAATGTTTTAGCATGGCAGGCGGCAAAGAGCCCAAAGATACAATTTTACAGTGTTATTTATATAGCAACTTTAGAAGCAACCTCGTTTTCCCGCTTTTTTGTTCCTGTTAAACAAAATAGCATTCCTCTGAAGCTGGTCAGGGACCGGCACGGGACTGAAAATGAAAACCAAAATCTTGACCAAAAAAGTGAGGGCCAAAACCTTTAGGAAGCCTGGAGAACTATTCCTCAAGTCTGACTCATTGGAAACAAAAAATATGAAGAAGCGGTAAATCAAGCAATAAACAGTCACTAGGGCAACGGCTAACCCACTAACGTCTAATGTGAAACTGTCTCTTTCACAGTACAGTACAGTCCACAACATAATCTTCTTCCTGTATTTTTTTGTTTTGTTTTGTTTTTTCAATGGGTCTTGAAAGGAAGACATTTTGAAACTAGGACATTAGGAGAGAGAGAATGACTGACAGATTAGAACTGAAGTGTCTTGAAAGTCTGGGACATAGCTGTTTTAGTGTTCTTGAAATATTGAGGAAATCGAGAGGCGGTCGGCAGTCCATCCCCCACCCCTCCCCCCCATGATTTTCAGCAGTTTTCTGTTTCCTTAAATTCCATGTGCGTGCACACAACTCTCTGCTGCCCAGCATTCAAGAGAACCTATTTCCATGTGATTCTGGCTGCCATCTTGTTTGTGCAATGATTCACAAATGTCACACACGACCACGTTGCCAAATATTATTGGTAATTCATAAGTTTGCATGTTGTATTTAAAATGATTGTTGATGGTTTTGACCAGCGGAGGGGACGTTTTATGTGCTATGCGAGGAAACGGTGGTTCATTCCAGGCTAAAAGCAACCCTGATCTGGTCACCTCTAATGCCTGCAACCTGCAAAATACATGGAACTACTTCGGACTAATCAGCATGAGCCTGAAGACTGTTGCTTTTTCATATTATTATTATTTTTTTACATCTTTGCCAAAGCATGGCTCAGCAATAGAGTTCTTGGATGCCACTGTTCAGCTAGCTGGGTTTACCTCATCTTGTGCCAACAGAAATGCAGCACTGTGCAGCAAGSCTTGCATTAGTGAATTCTGTTTACTTCAAAAGAATGGCGTAATAGGACAAGTGTCTAGTTGCTTCTCATCATTCAAGTTTGTGACTGTTCTATGCAGACATTTCTTATTCACCACAGGAATTAACTACTGTATTTCTTGTATAGTCATGTACATTTACCATAACTCTAATGCTAAAGTGGTGCTTTGTAAGCTATGGGGGTATTGGCTGCTAGTCTGTGTTGTTTGGTTATTGGTTATTGTATCTTGGATTATAAGACCCTGCAGAGCATAGTAAGGACAACTTCTCTCCATTTAAGAAAATTACATCAAATGTTGTATCCGTTTTTCCTAACGCAGTTCTACTCTATAATTAGGATTTATTGTGGTATTTTACTTTATCCAAACAATGATGCTTCACTGTTCTTTACTACACCTGTTCCATTTTTAGTAGAAATTTTACTGCCATGCGCTTGTTGCACATTTTCTTTGTGTGTAGTCTTGGGATGCAAGTTGTACAGTGGTTTTGGATAAATGCTTCAGCTAGTGTACTCTTATTACTATGCTTCGTTGAAACGACAAAAGCCACATGACTCTGAACACATTTGTCTTGTACATGAAAAAGAAAATAATTTGTGTTGCCATTCCAGTGCTTTTGAATAGGACTGTACATGTGTGCTACTACTTTTACTTCATGCAATCATTTCAATCTGGAGTTTAAAAAAAAAGTCTTAGTGTGAAAACAGCCATATTTTTTGTTAAGGTATTGGTATTTGTTAAGGAAAGGTATTCTCGCTTCTTCAGTTGGTCTTGACTTATAGTGACAAATGAGTGGACCGCAGACCACAATTGACCTTTAATGTGTTTTATTTTTTTAGGGCACAATTTTTAAAAATCGAAGTCACAAATCTGTTAGTATTATAGATTTAGAAACATATTTTAATCTTTGTAGTAACACCTAAAAGATTGTGCCATTACATAGATTTGTCCGTAATATTCCTGTAAATTTTATGCAATGAAATGACCCTTTTCTTTACAGTATCGACATGGATAAGAGCGACCTAGTGCAGAAGGCTAAGCTGTCTGAACAGGCTGAACGCTATGATGACATGGCTTCCTCTATGAAGGCCGTCACCGAAGGTGGAGGTGAGCTGTCCAATGAGGAGCGCAACCTGCTGTCTGTGGCCTACAAGAACGTGGTGGGTGCTCGCCGATCCTCCTGGCGTGTCATCTCCAGCATCGAGCAGAAAACTGAGGGCAACGAGAAGAAGCAGCAGATGTCGCGTGAATATCGTGAGAAAATTGAGTCTGAGCTACAGGACATCTGCAACGACGTGCTGGTGAGGAATACTATACTACTCATGGGTGGTACAGTGTGTGTTTTTAGATTCGGCATATTATGACATGTCACAGTAATTAACTGATCACCCCCTCACTGTTTAGTGAGGTCACCTGTGTAGCACATGATGTGGGTGATGTGTTGCGGGAAATAGCCATGCGGCGGCGGGGGGGGGGGGGGGTTCTTTGGTTCTGTATGGGACAATATTGGCAAAATATTTTTCAAAATTTGGAAGAATTATTTATTATTAATTAAAATCTTTTTAAAGCTTTTTTAATTATTAGAATACTTTCTGAAGAAAAAATGTAGATGTGTCAAAATATTAACTGTACCGTTTATAGGCAAAAATGTTCAATTCCTTTCTTGCCCGAGCATAATGGGCCATGTCTTGTATGAAAATTCCACAGCCGCTATGAAGTCAACTTGGGGTATTTTTCTCAGAACAGAATTTTGATTAAAATAAATAAATWAATTTTTACAGTTCATTGTTCATCAAAATTTACATAAAACATTAGCGTTAGGTGCCTAGCTTGCTGCTACCAAATGAGGTCCAGTGTCCATTATCTTATATCTTTAAAGCTTCCTGAGGTCAAAAATGCTGTATTTACATCTTCCTAATTACTRCCTATTTTTATAAGATGTAGCATTATATTACATACCTTTTGTTTGTGTGACTTTAAATCCTGCATTTGCTTGAAATGAAGATAGCTCAGTTCTGCTGCTCGTTTATCCCCTCAATCAAAGTCTAAATAAACAATGAAAGCCAGATAACCTCAGGTGACTAATCGCCCTTCAGAAAGTCAATCAGTAAATAATCAGAAAATCCTTTCAACTTCGATCATTGAGGGTAATTAGCAGCCAGGGCTTATCAATGACGGACACAAAATTTGTTTAATCATCAAGAAATGTGACGACCTCTGTAAAAGCAGAACTTTTAGCAGTTGGTTCTGCTGGGGTACTCGGTTGTGTCCCTATATTATGCGACAAAGAAAGGACATCAGTCATGCCCTTAGATCAGCAATTGTTGTTTATCTATCTGTTGAGGGTTATAAGCAGGGTCCAAAAATAATTTGCATAGTTGGTGTGTAGATAAAAATCCAAATGTATTATTTTGGCCGGCCAAAAAAAAATGCTTAGTGGATATTTTTTTTTATGTCTCATACGCATTCCATTCAATAAATTTTGTTGATAAAATATGGTATTATGTTGAATGCAACCTGAAGGAGGAAGTCACAACAGAATTTGAAGCAACTAAATAATCACTACATCCCAAATATAAAGCTTAGTAATGGAAGTTGTTGAGTCAATGAAAGTCTCCACTGTATACCAGAGTATTTTTAAGACAACTGTCAGATCTGTCTAGCAGTTTAAGATGAGATAAAATTAGGTCGTGCAACAAGAGACTTGAACCTATGCACACAAGCAAATTGACATTTTTGACTMAAGATTAAAAAAAGCTTTGAATTGCCAAGTCCAAAGACCAACCCCATTTAGATGCAGGATCTTGGAGACATTGTGCATGGCTTAATCCCCTCAAACATCAGTGAACTCGAGCAATGCTCTAAAGATGAGCTAGCCAACAAAAATATCTTTCAAAATTAGGTGAGACTGTTACTGTTGCTATGTTACATATTACTGAATAATATGGTGTGCCAGTATTTTCTCATTTGGTTTATGAAACTATTTACTTTCATAAACCAAATGAAAGAAAAATGACAGCATGTTGAAAGTCTTATGGTTTTTGTTGGCAGAGATGGAAGTCGGTAACGATCACAATTTAAGTCAATTGAATATTTAAAATTGTAGAACCGAAGGGGGGGGTGCATTTTCCTCCCTCCATGATTAAATACTGGATGTCAATCTGGACCATATTCTCTGATTACATAAGGAACACACATGAAGGCACAACAGAAGACCTTATACTGTGTTAAGCAGCATAGCCTAAGCATGAACACCATTTTGCGCTTTGCTTTGAATGATTTCATTCTAGGCTTTGGAATTACAACTCGTTTTTGATTTATGCTGAAACCTTTACCCTTTTAGATCAGTGGTGTTATGCTGCCCTTTCATTTTTATTCGATAGCATTCAGACCATTTTAGTAGTTCTCTTGCATGGAATATACTTTACTGATGATTAGGGTTTTCTAGCATTTACAAAAAAAAAACTTTTATAAATTTCAACCAGATTGGGTAAATATTCTCTTGTCACCTGAATAAAAAAGTGGTGGAGTGTTAAACGGTGAGCTGYGGCGGCACTTCAACTTTTGCTTCTGAAGCGGCATCACAGAATGTCTACTATGAAGGACAAATGTTTTAATGTTAATGCAGATTATTTTTTTAAGTACTGCAAAAATAGGAAAATGGCTAATTGACCATATGTAAAATATGCCTATGCTCTTAATTTTAACAGAGACACACCGATAAACAAGATTCAGCAACTTTGATCCAATTGTGCCGTCTGAATGGACCATGTGTAATTGTCTATTAATACCCACACACTAATCGTACAAAAACATGCACCCAACACACATTTATATGACCATCATATAATTCATATTTAATTTAATCTTTTTTATACAGCGCTTTTAACAATAGTCATTGTCATAAAGCAGCTTTGCATAATCAAAAGAAAATTGGGGAAATTAATTTTTAAAAAAGTGAGAAAATGTGTACAAATCATCATAATGATCAGATTGTCTCTAATATGTAAAGTCTTGCGTTTTCACACCTCGTCTATGTCCAAGGTATGTKTTACAGTTGCTGCTTTAATGAGGCCCATGATTGGCTCTCTGTGAGGGCTAATACAGAAAATGTCTGATTTCAATGGTGGTGTCCTGACACAATTTTATTTTCTTTGTTAACCCAGGGCCTTCTTGAGAAGTACCTCATACCCAATGCAAGCCAGGCAGAGAGCAAAGTCTTCTACCTGAAAATGAAGGGAGACTACTACAGATATTTATCTGAGGTGGCATCTGGCGAGGCAAAAAAAAGTGAGCTGATTTCTTATTTGTCTAACAATGCAGTACACATCTGTATAACGGGAGTGAAATAGAGATGTACTGTTCAATAAATTCTATATTCATCACTAGTATTTTGTAGGCCTTAAAAAAAGCTGTATTTGTTAAGAGAAAGCATCAGTTTTCTACCCTCACTTCCAGGTGACTTGCTACATTTTGTTTGCAGCTATATTTAATGACCAGGAATGTTGACATGATTCCGTAGGATACCAAGACAAGTGGAGATAGCTACGTATATATAGATTTTGTATAGAAAACGGGTTGTTGGCAAATGCATCTTGTCAAATTATACATACTGTATGCAATACTGAAAATATGAGAAATAGAATCCAGAAATGCTTATATGAAAATCATATGATTTTAACTACTTGCAAGAAAAATAAAACTGTGCAAGACTGATCTATTTAGCTACCAAACGTAAATATTTTTATTTATTTATTAAGATATGTTTATACTTAAATCATTGGCATTGGTATGACAATTTATTAAAGTGAACTTAGACATGGACAAGTACAAACAGATCATGGCTTGGTTACAATCATCCGACTAGAATTTGTTTTTTTATACTAGTGTTAAGTCTWTTAAATGTTTAGCGCAGATTTTTATTTGTTCTATAATAAAAATAATAACTTTTGTTGTACAGCAACGGTGGACAGTTCTCAGAAGGCCTACCAGGATGCGTTTGACATCAGTAAGAAAGAGATGCAGCCTACACACCCCATCAGACTGGGGCTCGCTCTCAACTTTTCCGTGTTCTACTATGAAATCCTAAACACCCCGGAGCAGGCCTGCAGTTTGGCAAAGACAGTGAGTGGGGGGGGGGGGCAATCTAAGTAAACCATTTAAGATAGAAATACACACGTGGACAAAATTGTTGGTACCCTTCGGTCAATGAAGGAAAAACTCACAATGGTCACATAAATAACTTTAATCTGACAGAAGTAATAATTTTAAATTCTATGAATGTTAACCAATGAAAGTCAGACATTGCTTTTCAACCATGCTTCAACGGAATTATTTAAAAAAATAAACTCATGGAACAGGCCTGGACAAAAATGATGGTACCCCTAGAAAATACTGAAAATAATGTGAGCAAAGGGACATGTTAATTCAAGGTGTGTCCACTAATTAGCATCACAGGTGTCTACAATCTTGTAATCAGTCAGTGGGCCTATATATAGGGCTCCAGGTAGTCACTGTGTTGTTTGGTGACATGGTATGTACCACACTCAACATGGACCAGAGGAAGCGAAGGAAAGAGTTGTCTCAGGAGATTCGAAAGAAAATTATAGGCAAGCATGTTAAAGGTAAAGGCTATAAGACCATTTCCAAGCAGCTAGATGTTCCTGTGACTACAGTTGCACATATTATTCAGAAATTTAAGATCCATGGGACTGTAGCCAACCTCCCTGGACGTGGACGCAGGAGGACAATTCATGACAAATCAAAGAGACGGATAATCCCAATGGTAACAAAAGAGCCCAGAAAGACTTCTAAAGAGATCCAAGGTGAACTTCATGCTCAAGGAACATCAGTGTCAGATCGCACCATCCGTCGTTGTTTGAGCCAAAGTGGACTACATGGGAGACGACCAAGGAGGACACCATTGTTCAAAACACATCAGAAAAAAGCCAGACTGGAATATGCCAAACTACATGTTGACAAGCCACAAAGCTTCTGGGAGAATGTCCTATGGACAGATGAGACAAAAATGGAACTTTTTGCCAAGGCACATCAGCTCTATGTTCACAGATGGAAAAATGAAGCATATGAAGAAAAGAACACTGTCCCTACTGTGARACATGGAGGAGGCTCTGTTATGTTCTGGGGCTGCTTTGCTGCATCTGGCACAGGGTGTCTTGAATCTGTGCAGGGTACAATGAAATCTCAAGTCTATCAAGGGATTCTAGAGAGAAATRTGCTGGCCAGTGTCAGAAAGCTGGGTCTCAGTCGCAGGTCATGGGTCTCGCAACAGGACAATGAGCCAAAACACACAGATAAAAACACCCAAGAATGGCTAAGAGGAAAACATTGGACTATTCTAAAGTGGCCTTCTATGAGCCCTGACCTCAATCCTATTGAGCATCTTTGGAAGGAGCTGAAACATGCTGTCTGGAAAAGGCACCCTTCAAACCGGAAACAACTGGAGCAGCTTGCTCATGAGGAGTGAGGAGGCCAAAATACCTGTAGAGAGGTCCAGAAGTCTCATTTGACAGTTACAGGAATCATTTGATTGCAGTGATTGCCTCAAAAGGTTGTGCAACAAACTATTAAGTTAGGGGTACCATCATTTTTGTCCAGGCCTGTTCCATGAGTTTATTTTTTTAAATAATTCCGTTGAAGCATTGTTGAAAAGCAATGTCTGACTTKCATTGCTTAACATTCATAAAATTCTTATTTATTATTACTTTTGTCAGATTAAAGTTATTTCTGTGACCATTGTGAGTTTTTCTTTCATTGACCGAAGGGTACCAACAATTTTGTCCACGTGTGTGTATAACATAATGGGGGAGATTTGTAGATTTGTAAAGGTTTTTTTTGTTAACTAAATCCAGAGGTGTGTATTGACCTTTGTTTATAGGCTTTTGATGAAGCAATCGCTGAGCTCGACACTTTGAATGAGGACTCTTACAAAGACAGCACCCTGATCATGCAGCTTCTAAGGGACAACCTTACTGTAAGCAAACGCACACCCCCTCCCTCCCTTACTTGCCATCTATCTATTTACTGTATACATGTTCATATATGTATTTATGAACCCATTTTGAAGACTGCACCTCTGTACCTCATCACACTACATCGTACTGTAGCTTATCAAAATTAGGAGCTACAGTCAGGTCTAGGGCTGCAACAACTAATCGATAAAATCGATAATTATTGATAATGAAATTCGTTGTCAACGAATGCCGTTATCGATTAATTTGACTGCTCATGTTACTGAGGAGCAAGATGCACAAATACACAAAAATACGCACAGATACACAGCCGCTCGCGGAATGGAGGTTACAGAAGCGTCTGCAGGGAAAAGCGTGCGCCTGTGGCGTTATATTCCTGCCACAATTCTGAGCGCGCGGTTTGACATTTTGAGAGCAGACAAAACACTATGCGCATGCAGTGTCTCCACTGCGCGCTCAACCGCTCGATTCTGCGCATGCAATGTCTCCACGCACGCGCGACTTTTCGAATCTGTACGCGCTCGAATCTGCCTTCACACGTAAGCAACATTTTTCTGTGCGTGCTCCACTTTGTCCAGTGTTACAAAACTGCCACAAAACCAGCCAATCACAGACTTCCACACACTACTTCATTCTCTACCAGCTGGCAATATCTGCAATTATTGTTAAAATGCTGTATTTTCCATAATCAAATGCTTTTACTTATTTATTTTAGGCAGGGACAAGTCAGCATAAGTGAGTTCATTCAAAAACGAAATCCCCCATGCACTCCACAACAAGCAGCCACTATAACAGTTGCCATCCAATATAATAAAGAGTACAACAAATTTTGCTTTTTTATTTATTTATTTATATTTACTGTTCAAAAACTGTCTTTAATTTAAGGTTTAAAATGTCAAAATTAAAGATCATTAAACTCTATGTGGCTTTTGCATTTTTTAAAGTTTAGTTTTATACATAATACCCTGATTTATGGTTTTATGTAGTTATAAGCAAAACATCAAATTAAAGAAGCGTTTAGTTTTTATCTGATTAATCGAAAAAAATAATCGCCCAACTAATCGATAATCAAAATAATCGTTAGTTGCAGCCCTAGTCAGGTCCATATACATTTGTACCCTGACAAAGTGTAGATTTTAAGATTATATTTGAAGGTATTTACATTTAACACAGAACATCTGAAAATTTCAAGGAGATCATGATATTTATGATGATAAAAAAAAAAAAAGAGAGAGCAGGTTTTAGCAGCATTTATTAGCACGAACAAAATTAAGGGTATTTTTCCATCCTTCTTTCCCAATTAAGTCATTGATAACAGACGACCTAATTTGAAGTTTCAAGATATTGACACAAGATGGCACCATAGTTATACTTCATTATACAGCGCGAGTCAGATTTAAGGGGGGATTGCCATCGGATGAGGTAGAATATCAGTGCTACAAAATTGCCTATAATTTATTTGCAATCAGTTGAGGTTTACAAATGCATATGTTAAATTGCGAGTGAAAGGGATATGTGACAAGCTACTGTTCATAAACCATGAAGTGAGACTAGATTAAAACTAGCCTAATTTTGTAGAAATTCTAGGATTTTCTGAGGTCCAAAACAAATCATACTGGCAAGCATCCTACACTCTCAAATACTTACATACTTTTCATATGGTAACATGCAGCTTTACCCAACATTTTTTTTTTCCGTTTCTCCCCCCTCCCACAGCTGTGGACATCAGAAAACCAGGATCCCGACCCAGATGATGAACAGTAAAGGCATTGCACTTCACTGTTTAAATCCACCCACACGCTTGATCTTACACATGCAGCCCATAGTTCCCTACTCCATCCACTTCACCCTAACTTGCCTTTCTGTATGATGAGCAGCACGAATTGTATCTGACATACAAGTCTCTGCCCCTCTGAGATCAAGGCACAGGGTAATGTTTGGTTCTTTGATGGCTGAAATGTATTGAACACTTGTTTTGATGTCCTGTGGGAGGGGAAAGGGGGTGTTGAATATGGGGGTATACTGCTTTTTTTTTTTTTCTTTTTTTTTTTTTTATATATATATAAAGATAATTGTTCATTATCAGGTAATGCATTATAGTATCTTTCACTCCTGTCTCCTATCTTCAGTGGTTTTTATCAAAAAAGGTTATTAAACTGTCCTTTTAATTTAATAATCACTGTGATTCTTAATTCCCCCTGATTAAATTGGAAAGAAAGTTTTATTAGTATGAGCAGAACAATTCTGTTGCAACTCCTACAGAAAGGAAGTAAACAGGCTGTATTGTGACACTGACTAACATGCATTATTGTTGTTATTGTGCAATGTTGATAATTTTTACTTTGCATGAGTCCAAGAAAGGAAAATAAAAAGGGACCTGAGGTTGTCATTCCAGTTGTTCTCAAATTTAACCATTTAAACATTCCATCAGTAGGTAATTCACTAGTTAGACTTCATGAAACTGGAGCGYTTATCCTGATGAGCTGTCAAAGGGCAGTTAGCGGTGCTGTTTAACATCAGTAAAAAAGTCCTTGATTTCTATTTATTGAATTTTTTTTAGTTTAATGTTGAACACACATTATACGATAAGGTAAACAGACATGTCGAATTAGAATGTTACCCAACTTTAAAAACATTTAAAGCTTCCAAAAATTTCATTTCTCCCCTGAAATTTATCCATTTCTGGCCAATATGGCACAGTTAAGGTTCTGATTTCACTGAGGTTGACAATATCATTAATTGTGGAGCGTTCGTTCAATCCTCTTCTTGGCCACTGACTACATTTAGACAGTTGGAATAAATGCAGTCTCTATGGTAACCATGATAACAAATCCACTGTGCTTTCAGCGGTTAGACATTTTGCATTTGCCAGAATTTTCTGCTTTGGTTTAGGCAGGAGTTTAAAAATTCCAGTTCACTGTTAAATGATTGAGGGTACTATTGCTGTTTATGGAAACGAGGATTTTGAAGGGATTCGGCCATTCAGTGTCACAATACCTTGTCACATCATTAACATTCTACTTGGGTGTAGAACTCCTCTGTCTCCAACAGAAGACACAATGTTCATGCACTGAAGTAAAAACACGTCTCCCCATAGCTGAACAAACAGCAGTTATTCTATGCTTGAGAAAAAAAAAAAAGTACAGTAGTGAATGTGGAGCCGAGCCTGTCTGTATATCTGGTATCTCCGATCGCTTTTGTTTTTACTGACCAGTATTCTGCCTCCAGTTAGCTTCTGTGATGGTTTTATCGCTTTAGCGCACGTGGTTGTGAAACTTAGACTAGCTTAAGAGTCCCAAATAAACCCAGAAAAAAAGAAAAAAAAAATCCTAGTACATCCCTGGTTATTGACGTAATACTAGATTTGTGTATGTCTTTTAAACAAGTTCTAGTTTCACCTTACATGTTAATCAGGAAAAGTGTAAACGACAAWTTAAAGTGAAATAAAAGTTTTATCGGTTCCAAATTTGTGGGGKTTTTTTTTCCCTGTTGAGTCTTCATTTGCACATATAATGAGGATTGTTTATATATTTATTGAGGCAGTGTTGTTTGTACTTGCATTCAGTAAAAAGTGACTTGTGTAGGTTTAACAGATGGGCATGCATTAAAACGGCCTAGATTCAGTGGTGGCCAGTAACAAAATGAAATGTAATTATTGCTCTTGAGGACTTTTAGTAACTACTTTTTTGGGGAACTTTACTGTATTTCCATGTTAAATATTGTACCTACTACTATATGTGACTACCCAACTACATTGTAATTGAAGTACTTATGGGATGAAACTGAAGCCCAGCACGCCCCCTAATGAGGATACAAAGCACACTTCATTTTGGCCGATTTGCTGATGCTGGTTGCAACTATTAGATGCATCCACAGGGTGGGCCATTTATATGGATACACCTTAATAAAATGGGAATGGTTGGTGATATTAACGTCCTGTTTGTGGCACATTAGTATATGTGAGGGGGCAAACTTTTCAAGATGGGTGGTGACCATGGCGGCCATTTTGACGTCGGCCATCTTGGATCCAACTTTTGTTTTTTCAATAGGAAGAGGGTCATGTGACACATCCAACTTATTGGGAATTTCCATTTTATTAAGGTGTATCCATATAAATAGCCCACCGTGTACTATTAAATGTGTCTACCTAGCATTATAAAAAGTATTGAGCATTTGGAAAATTCGTTCTGATTAACTTTCCACTTTCAACACGCATGACCTTATCTGAAAGATTTTTTTTAAGTTGTTGAACAGAAGTAAAAGGTAAATGCCTTCTCTGCATTCCATGTCTTTTCCAATAATTCTCCATCAAATCTAAGCAAACGTGTAGGGGTAAGCCCATGTTTATGCCGCTGGTCATTTTCTTTACTAAATATTCTAATGTTGGATGAAATATCAGCAGTGAAATGTTACATTGTGTTTAGGATAAATCCAGCAAGATGGTGATTGTCTGCATAGCTAGTTTCTTAGCTAAGTAAGTCTAGATTAGCAAAGCAGTCCAATACAATAGCAAGACAAGCTTAAGGTAGTAATCACTTGAGATGATATTCTTTCCATTAGCTAGATAGCGGTTTTAAATTGGTTTGTAATAGAAATTACACACATGCATGTTGACGGCATCATCAATGTCAASTTTATTGACATCAGTGTCAGACTAATGTAATGGGCTTACATTAACAGATGTGTGCTCATAGTGACATTCTTCTCAATAAGTAGACTAAGCACAAGTCTAATCCCAATATTAGACCCACCATAAATCACAATTGGATTACTCATACTTTGTACATTTAAACATTTAAAGTTTTATTCTAGTTCATTCATTGAGATCAGTAACTCTTATCAAAGTCTTAAAGCAGCACAAGTTTAGCATACAGGTGTGCACATCACAAAAAAATCTGGCGGCAAAGGGGTTTGTTTTTCAAAATGACCATTATTAAATATGTTTGTCATTTGGTTAATTATGAACAAGAACTAACATGTATATACTGACTTTACACTCTTGGTATTGTCAACTGAACAAGGGCTGCTGTTGAGAACAAACAGGAAGTTAACTATCTGGAGTAAGTATCCATAGGAAGTTATGCAAGCAAACTAGTAAATATGTATTTTAACTGAACTTGATTTACATGTTGAAATTTCCCTTAACTTAGCCAAATGCAAATAAATTGCAGTCTAACAAAATTTCACATTTAAATGGATCTAAACCCAAATAAATGGGCTGACTTGTGAACTGAAACGCCAATAGATAAACTGACTGCATAAACCTTCGTATGCAGACTACTTTTGCAGTGTACAAGTTCCTCTGAATAAAATTATAAATTTCAACAAAGGGGAAATTTGTCAAAGAAGTGGTGCAGATCTGATCTGGATTAACTTGAGGCACTTAAGGTGGTGTTTTAAAAGTGTTATTTCATCTTTTGTACTTCTTGTAATAGCTTCTGTGCAGCAGCGTTGTTGGGCTCTATTTTGAGCAACCTCCTGAGATCTTCCACACAGGTTTTCTTGTTCTGAAGTGGAAAGAAACATCATAAAGTTTAATGAAAACAACCTGGCACACTCCAAACTTTCAAAAGTTAAGTCAATTCAATTTTATTCATATAGCGCTTTTAACAATTGACAWTGTCGCAAAGCAGACAATGTCAATTGTTAAAAATTGTTGCTTTATTTACACAATAAAAAGAGTAAGTTTTTATGCAATGTGTATGAATCAAAATGATAAAA
>QMIH01000230.1:563160-580065 GCA_003987875.1 Clarias batrachus
CGGAATTGAATTTACTTTATTTGCAACAAATTCAAATATTGATAGTTCTGTTTACTTAAAATTACTTTAAATATTTGAGGTAATCAGTTACATAATTTTTTTTAGAGTTTTGCCAACTTAATCGGGTTTACAATGTAAAAGTGAAGTAGAAGAACAAGTACATAGACAGGATCCTTTAACACAGCGTGACGATATACTACTTCTTACTATCACGCAATACACAAGGTATTTGAAAAACTCTGCGAATAATCCTCATACCTTCAGTAACCGGTTGCTCTCTCATAAACGGACAAGACATGGCTGCGACAGATTTGAGAAAATTACCTCCACTTATATAGACGCAATCGGGGATATTACAGTGCCTTGTGAAAGTATTCGGCCCCCTTGAACTTTGTGACCTTTTGCCACATTTCAGGCTTCAAACATAAAGATATAAAACTBTAATTTTTTGTGAACAATCAACAAGTGGGACACAATCATGAAGTGGAACGAAATTTATTGGAAATTTCAAACTTTTTTAACAAATAAAAATGGAAAAATTGGGCGTGCAAAATTATACAGCACCTTTAAGTTAATACTTTGTAGCGCCACCTTTTGCTGCGATTACAGCTATAAGTCACTTGGGGTATCAGTTTTGCACATTGACTGAAATTTTTCCTCCTTACAAAACAGCTCGAGCTCAGTGAGGTTGGATGGAGAGCGTTTGTGAACAGCAGTTTTCAGTTCTTTCCGCAGATTCTCGATTGGATTCAGGTCTGGACTTTGACTTGGCCATTCTAACACCTGGATATGTTTATTTGTGAACCATTCCATTGTAGATTTTGCTTTATGTTTTGGATCATTGTCTTGTTGGAAGACAAATCTCCGTCCCAGCCTCAGGTCTTTTGCAAACTCCATCAGGTTTTCTTCCAGAATGGTCCTGTATTTGGCTCCATCCATCTTCATCAATTTTAACCATCTTCCCTGTCCCTGCTGAAGAAAAGCAGGCCCAAACCATGATGCTGCCACCACCATGTTTGACAGTGGGGATGGTGTGTTCAGGGTGATGAGCTGTATTGCTTTTTCACCAAACATAATGCTTTGCTTTGTTGCCAAAATGTTCGATTTTGGTCTCATCTGACCAGAGCACCTTCTTCCACATGTTTGGTGTGTCTCCCAGGTGGCTTGTGGCAAACTTTAAACGGCACTTTTTATGGATATCTTTAAAAAATGGCTTTCTTCTTGCCACTCTTCCAGTATACCACTGATTGTTGTCCTATGGACAGAGTCTCCCACCTCAGCTGTAGATCTCTGCAGTTCATCCAGAGTGATCATGGGCCTCTTGGCTGCATCTCTGATCAGTCTTCTCCTTGTATGAGCTGAAAGTTTAGAAGGATGGCCAGGTCTTGGTAGATTTGCAGTGGTCTGATACTCCTTCCATTTCAATATTATCGCTTGCCCAGTGCTCCTTGGGATGTTTAGAGCTTGGGAAATCTTTGTGTATCCAAATCAGGCTTTAAACTTCTCCACAACAGTATCTCGGACCTGCCTGGTGTGTTCCTTGTTCTTCATGGTGCTCTCTGCGCTTTAAACGTACCTCTGAGACTATCACAGTGCAGGTACATTTATACTGAGACTTGATTACACACAGGTGGATTCTATTTATCATCATTAGTCATTTGGGTCAACATTGGATCATTCAGAGATCCTCACTGAACGTCTGGAGAGAGTTTGCTGAATAATTTTGCGCCCAATTTTTCCGTATTTTATTTGTTAAAAAAGTTTGAAATATCCAATAAATCTTCATGATTGTGTCCCACTTGTTGTTGATTATCTTTGTTTGAAGCCTGAAATATGGCAAAAGGTCAAAGTTCAAGGGGGCCGAATACTTTCACAAGGCACTGTACATTAGGGGAATTGTTACATATGATTTGTTGACACATGAATTGTTGACACACACTGAGATTAACACACGAATGATGACCACAGCCACACACACATGTATACATGTACTGTATTTATGTTTAAATACATCCATCCATATATTCATGCAAGATACTTTTCTTTTCCCACGTGAGTCAGTCCGTGTCAGTCATGCTCTTTAACCAATCAGATGTGACCTCACCATTTCAGCCAATCATAACCCGCCAGGAGCGCAGCCTAAATCCTGTTTACATGAAATAATCCTGCTCCCGAGCAGGTTTAAGCTTACGGACATGTTGCTATGACAGCAAGTGCGAGATTCGCTTCAAAGAACGAAACAATCCAAGATCAGGACAAATCCACAACAATCAAATCCAGCTAACTGAGTTAGCGACGTACAAAGAACGGACCCCTGGTGACTGTGGGGGCCATTTTAGTACAGTGAACTCATTGTCATGTTTAAGAAACCAATTTGAAATTATTTGAGCTTTGTGACATGGTGCATTATCCTGCTGGAAGTAGCCATCAGAGGATGAGTACATGGTGGTCATAAAGGGATGGACATGGTCAGGTAGGCTGTGGCATTTAAACGATGCCCAATTGGCACTAAGGGGCCTAAAGTGTGCCAAGAAAAGATCCCCCACACCATTACACCACCATCACCAGCAGCCTGCACAGTGTAACAAGGCATGATGGATCCATGTTCTCATTCTGTTTACGCCAAATTCTGACTCTACCATTTGAATGTCTCAACAGAAATCGAGACTCATCAGACCAGGCAACATTTTTCCAGTCTTCAACTGTCCAATTTTGGTGAGCTCGTGCAAATTGTAGCCTCTTCTTCCTATTTGTAGTGGAGATGAGTGGTACCCGGTGGGGTCTCTGCTGTTGTTGCCCATCCGCCTCAAGGTTGTGCGTGTTGTGGCTTCACAAATGCTTTGCTGCATACCTCGGTTGTAACGAGTGGTTATTTCAGTCAAAGTTGCTCTTCTATCAGCTTGAATCAGTCGGCCCATTCTCCTCTGACCTCTAGCATCAACAAGGCATTTTCCCCCATAGGACTGCCGCATACTGGATGTTTTTCCCTTTTCACACCATTCTTTGTAAACCCTAGAAATGGTTGTGCGTGAAAATCCCAGTAACTGAGCAGATGACTGTAACTGAGGGAAATACTCAGACCGGCCCGTCTGACACCAACAACCATGCCACGCTCAAAATTGCTTAAATCACCTTTCTTTCCCGTTCTGACATTCAGTTTGGAGTTCAGGAGATTGTCTTGACCAGGACCACACCCCTAAATGCATTGAA
The DNA here is from genome assembly GCA_003987875.1 of Clarias batrachus. Classification (NCBI taxonomy): domain Eukaryota; kingdom Metazoa; phylum Chordata; class Actinopteri; order Siluriformes; family Clariidae; genus Clarias; species Clarias batrachus. The sequence goes on from QMIH01000230.1 coordinate 566,371, forward strand.
GCAACTGGCATGTGATTGGTTGATTAGATAATTGCATCAATGCGAAATTGAACAGGTGTTCCTAATAATCCTAATAAGGTGAGTGTAAATGAGTATTGAAAAGGGAAATGGGTTGTGATTAATTAGAACTGTATTTAATTAGTAAAAGCCATTACAAATTATGTTGGTTAGGGGCAGTGTGTTCTCATTGAGACACTGATGCCAACCATTTAAATCGGACATTATCTAGCACACAGCAAAGCAATCAATCACTTAATTGAGGTCCTTGGTGTCAAATATGCAAACCAAAAGTCATTAAATCTAGATTTTTAATACAGTTGGGTGTAGCAGCCAACATGATTGCATGTTTAAATATTTGAGTCACAATGACCGCCAACAATAGGTCTGAATAGAATTGTTGGGAAATGTGCATGTTTATTTCAGAAGAGTACCCAGATATATTGCAAAGACAAGACCAATTATTTTATTTTTTCTCTACACAAAAGACATTTGTGTTTGAGCCCAAAATATTAACATGAGAATCCAGCTTTTATTTTCTGATTCTTATGTCCATATTTGTTTGAACAATTTATAATATAGCAGCCTTGTTAGCAAGCCACCCAGTTCTTTGGTGAGCAGTGCTAGCTCACATCATGTGCCAGCTTAAAGGATGAACAGTTTGATTGGCAGGAGAAACAGCCATTCGAGAGAGAGAAAGAGAGAGAGAGAGAGAGAGAGAGAGAGAGAGAGAGCACGAATAAGTGTAAAAGCTACATATAAAAAAAAAAAAATACAACTCTGAGCTAATTAGAACTGTCTATTGCCAAAATCTGGCAACATTATGAAGATCATGATACGGGTTAAGATTTGTTATATTGCCATATTTTAAGCAAAGCAATATACTGCAGTTTAAAGTAAAATATTAGGAAACCTGTCATGGTATAAAAAATAAAATAAAAAACGTGTATAAAATCTGCTATTTCTGCTATAATCTGTTATATCTATAAAATCTGTTCTACAGGTCTTTTATGCAGTCAGAACAGTGAGATCTGTATTTACATTCATCACAGTCTCTGTAACATCCAACATCATAAAATTACATTTTGCTCTAAATTCCACTGGAGCTGTTTTCAGATTCAGCCATCTGTGGTAAAATTACTAGTAAACTAGGTTTGCTAATGTGCTATTTCCTGTCACAGCTTACTTTGTTACATTCAACTGGATGATTCAAATGGCTGAAGACAAATTTAAATACTGCATTCAGGAGTTTAAACAAACAAACAAAAACAAAAAAACAGTCTGCAACGAACCTTTGCTTATACAGTAAATTATTAATAACTAATTCAGGTATTGAGAATTAATAATCGCCACACTAATTCCAAAATAGATTTTTWAAATATATTTATGTTTATAATAGAGATGAAAGAAACAGGAGCCAGTAAACAGAATTTTCAGGTTTTCAGTCTGATTGGCCGATCAGTCTCGGMTATAAACAATTCTGTACCAAGCGCAGAAGGTTCTGAGTGGCACAACAGAAATGCAGACGTTACATTATCAAAAAGAGTTTGAGGAGATAAAAATGATTATAATCCTACAGGTGATTTTTTACACTATTTACAATTGTCATCCTATGTGATAGGAGTGAATTATTAAGTTTAGAAATAATAATTATGGTAGATGACATGTGCTGTGAAGTTAGTTTGTATTGTTTAAATGCTGCCCTTGGTTTTGAAGTGAGAAAACTAATGTTCTAAGGAATGGGCTACATTTAATTAAATCATAACATTTTTCTTAACAACTTCTTAAAACTGTGGAAAAATGTAATATCAAATTGGGATATTTATTAAAAAAATATATTATAGAATCGTAATTTTAATCAAAATCAGCACCTAGGTATCGTGATAATATTGTATCAGGAGGTGACTGATTATTCCCATCCCTAATTTTGTACATGGAGGAAGGGTATGTGGCCTGATCCATCTGTTTGCATGTCCTTACATGTGTGGCAAACCCTTTTTTTTTTGGAAACAAGGAGAATAATGTATGCATCATCTCAGAAAATATGCAGAAAGGATGGCCCCAACACGCAACCGTTTGAGACAATCAAATGTGTTTTGTTCTTAAATACTGAGAAATCAGACAGATGGTGGGATAAAGAGTCCATAACATTTACCTGTTTGTGTAGGTTGTGACTTCAGTGGGGTCTTGGCTGAGGGACTGTGTGTATTTCTCCACTGCCTTCTCATGCTGTCCTTTCTTCACAAATGCATTCCCTTCCTCCTTTAGCAGTTTGGCCTTTTTCACATCACCACCCACTGGAAGATAATTGAGCTCAGAAAGATCATTAACGTAACCTAAATTAAACCTCCATGTTGAAAACATGAAGTGCAGATAATGGCAGTGAATCATTTACTAAATATTACCACTGAAAGTAAAAAAAAATTACTTTGTTTATTTCCAGTTTGGTTGTTCTGCGGTGCAGTCACAGTTGGTGTTGCAGTTCTCAAAAATTTTTCTTTTATTGGCATTGGAACAGTTGGAATAGGAGGAAGCTTTTCTCGCCATGAAGGTCCATCCATCTCTGTCAGTGCCTTTGTCATTCTGAAGATAGAGAATTTATTTCAGAAAGCACATTTCAATGGTTTCTGTTCAGTGTTAGGTTATCCTGTACATTTTTTCAGTAAAACCAGAAAATAATCAGACACCCTAAACAAGGAGGGAAAGCCACAAAAGGTCATCAATAAAAGGGCTCTGTGTTCGTAGAGAGCTGTATCTAGCCATATTCAAGGAAAGATGATTGAAAGGCAAAAGTGTGGGAGGAAAAGGTGCAGATGCAACAGGGTTGACCGCAGTCTTAAGAAGATTGCCAAGCAAAGCTGATTCAAGACCTTCAAAGAGATTCATAGGGAGTGGAGCAAGGCTGGAGTCGGTGCATCAAGAGCCATCATAAACATACATCTTTAGAAAATGGGATGCAACTGTAGGCTAAGTATCAAGCCATCCCTGAACCTCATCTTACCAGGGCTAAGACAAAGAACCGGACCTCTATCTAAATTTTGCATTTCATTTGAAAGTCAAGGTTCCCGAGTATCCAAGTTCAAGGAAATGGTTTAAGCATAGTGTGTGTCCACAGTTGGTGATGATTTTGGGGTGCAATSTAATCTGCTGCTGTTGGTCTACTATGTTTTATCAAGTCCAAAGTCAACACAGACATCTACCAGGAGATTTATGGAGATTTCCATTTCCGGCAGAACAAAACTGAAAAGTACAACTGGTTTGCTGACCACAATATTACTCTGCTTGATTGGCCAGTTATCTCGTCTGACCTGAACCTTTTTTTTTTAAACTAAAAATATATTGCACTCAAGTTAAAAAATTTTATAAAAATAAAACGTTGTTACACAAGACTTCTAACTTTCCTGGAAATAAAGCACTTTTCCTTATTTTACAACTTTTAAAGCAAATAAAAGCTATTGAACATAAATACAATGATTAGAATAATAAGTAAAAATAACTAATAAATAGCACCGGTGCTTTTTGGACACTAAGCCAACTACAGTCCTTTATCACTACATACATTAGTTTATGACATTATTTTTAACAGCATAAGGGGAATGTCACAGAGTTTGTTAGGTAGTTTTAAATTAATTGCATACTTAATATAATATATAAGAGAATTATATGGTATGCACCGTGTGAGATAGATAGATATATATATATATATATATATATATATATATATATATAAAAAAAATACACACAGTAGAAGAAAACTCGCACATCTCAGACGCGCATTTGCGTCTGTCGACGGGACTCCAGCAGCATTTGCTCCTAGTAGTGAAMAGGATTTTGCATTGTGCAGTTATTGAAAATGGGTCTCCTATTCACTTAACAAATACTCTTCCTATGGCCACTTTTAACTCTAATTTCGATTAATATTGAGAAGAAAGTGCTTTTCCAATCAATACATGCTACTTATTTACATCAACTTATACCCACTAACAGGTCTCTACCTGTTGGTTCCATCATGAGCTGCAGGTAGGTTACAGTCAAACTGTAAGACTGTTTTATAATCTACATAGGCTTGTCTGTATCGCTCCATAGCTTCATAGGCTGCAGCACGGCGCAACAGTGATTTAATCCCAAATGGAACAAGTTCCAAAGATCTGTTAAAACAAAAAAAAAAAGTACATTAATATGGACAGCATAAGTARTTGATAATATATTGGTGTTATTCTAAATGCAAGTATTCCACCAGAACCTATACCAACACCATATAAACTACAGTGAAATGCATAGGCTAACAAGAAACAATAAACAAGCATAACTGTAATAGAAATATGTATCCCTGCTCATTCATATAAAAATTACAGTAATACCTCAATAAGTCTCCGCCTTAAGAATTTTTGCCTTACGAACTGAAATTTTGCAAGCATGCGAAGTATTTTCAGCATATGAGTGACCAAACTGAGCCAAACAGAAYGCCGGCTTGCACCTATGTTGCGCATGCTCATAAGTTGGAGCAGTTCAAAACTTGTTTGCATCACTGTAAAGTCAAGCAAAGAGAGTTTATATATTTTTTGTTATATTTTTTTGTTATATTTGCATTTTGTACAAAAAGCAAGAACAGTAGCAGGAAGAAAGGGAGCCACTTTCAGTTTCGTTTTTAAAGTAGTCATTGCACAGAGAAATTATAAATTAAAGTGATGTTTAATGTCTATTTTATATTTTACTTCATTTACATGTCTTTTTTTTTAATGTGACCGCATTAATTGTTTTTATATGTAAAAATAAGATGAGTTGAAAATTGGTAATATTAGTAATAGGTTTAGGTGGCTGGAACAGATTGTCTGCATTTACAAATGCGTTATGCAACTTGCCTCCGGGACAGATTAAATTCGTATGCCGAGGTACCACCTTGACGGAAAGGCACCCATATGCAATGTCCAAGAAAACATGTATAATTTTGGTTGCATCACACTAACTCATCATGTTTGTAATAATTAAGAGTGTTTACTTATAACTATTTTGCAGGGACCAAACAGTGATACCCTGAACAATGGACAATGTATAAGAAATAAACATGATGTGATGTGTTATAGAAAAACAAACACCATGTTAAAAATACCATACCTTCCCATACTTTTACTGGAACACACTAATCTTGCTTTACGTTTAACGTTTTTGGTGATTTAACCCCAGAACACGAAAAGTTAACAGAGCTGATATTCTAAAGTGAAATAAGCTGCAATATTTCTAAATAATATACAGGATTTAAACACTATTTTCATCAAACAGCACACCCTTTTGTGAGAGATTGGTTAAATATGCCCGAAAGCTTCTCAAGCTCAGCTGACTGAACTATTCTGTTATTTGCCAGAATAACAGAATAGGGCTGTTTAAGTGTTGGTGAAACTATCTGGCACTCCAAGACTGATTCTGAATGGCCCTTCTTTTTTGTGGAAGGTAAGTTGCRACTATTCAATTTTGTGGTAGTTCATAAACTCAAGAAATTAGACAGTCAGAAATGACAAAGTATTTGCCATTAAAGTAAAGTAATTACTTTAATAAAGTTCAAAAAAACTTACACTGAGCAGTCCTTGATGCATTCACTGCAATTACCAACTTTCAAGTAACTGGCTGCCCGATTAGAATATAAAATAGCAAGATCTTCTTGGTTCTTCTGACCTGAAAATGAAAATTATGCAATGTTACTAAGCATTCACATACAACTTTAAAGTTTTTTAGGTAGCCAAGTAAAACCATTCTTACAAAGTTGAGTGTAATCCTTCATACACTGCAGCTTTCAAGCAAAATTGCTGCTGTTGCATGTATGAGGAGCATCATCTCAGAAAATAATAAATGTTGTACATTAATTTAGGAATATTGCCAAGATAAGAAATATATCATCACTAAATAATGCAGAAAAACTAGTTCATGTTTTTATCACCTCTAGGTTGGACTATTGTAATGCCTTACTGTCTGGTTGTTCAACTAGGCGTATGAACAAGCAAGCTTCAGTTAGTACAGAATGCAGCAGCGAGAGTCCTCACTAAAACCAGAAGATATGAGAACATCACCCCTGTCTTATCTACACTGCATTGTGAAATTTCGCATCAATTTTAAGATACTACCTTTGACATTTAAAGCACTAAATGGTCTCGCGCCACAGTATTTGAGTGAACTGTTAGTGTCTTACGATCCGCCACGCCTACTTCGATCAAAGAATGCAGGCTGCCTGTCAGTACCACGTATTATTAAAACCACAGCAGGGGGCGGAGCTTTTTCTTACAAAGCCCCAAAGTTATGGAATAGTCTTCCTATTAATGTTCGGGACTCAGACACAGTCTCAGTGTTTAAGTCTAGGCTAAAAACCTATTTATTTAGCCAAGCATTTTTGAAAATAGATTAACCTTAGGTAAAGGAGCAGATCTGGGGGACTCATGGATGTAAAGTATTATGGTGAACTGGTATGTTTAGATGCTGTCCTCCCCACTCTCATTGATCACTCAGGTTTGTTGACGGTGAGGTGATTGGTTGCTTTACATCTCAGGGAGTCCTCATGTCTGTTTCCTTCTGGCTTTCCCTTTTATTTATGCTGTTATATTTTGCCCTGCCCAAGTCCCTGCTTGCACTCTGCACTAAATATACATTCACCTTATACATTGTTTGACTGTGACCATACCTAACTGCCATCTCTCCTTCTCTTCTGCTCTCCCCTCTCTCTCTCTCTCTCTCCCTCTCTCCTTTTCCCTCTCCCTGTCTCTCTGTCGAACTATACATGTCACTCCTGAGCTGCCAGTGATCCAGACCCCTCTGCCCTCTGGAACTGCAGGTGGTGGCTGAGGATGGTTACACTTTTCCACGAAGACTGTCCTGTCCTCGTCTGAAGCAAACAGCTGTTCTCTGGGGACCTGTTGTTCGATAGTTCAGGACTATAATTTCCTACAGTCTACCTGAGACTCCAGGAACAAACTGGACTCCATTTAATTTAAACACATCTCCTGTTATACTGAACTTCCAGTCTTACGCATTATTATGCTGATCAATCCCTGCTATCCGTTTTCACCCAAATGAGGATGGGATCCCTGTTGAGTCTGGTTCCTCTCAAGGTTTCTTCCTATTACCATCTCAGGGAGTTTTTCCTTGCYGCCGTCGCCCTCAGCTTGCTCATCAGAGACAATCTTATCAGGTTGATTCATACACATTCACATTTCATACAAACTTAATTCTTTTGATTGTGTAAAGCTGCTTTGCAACAATGTCAGTTGTTAAAAGCGCTATACAAATAAAATTCAATTGAATTAAAATCAGTCCATCAAAAACCATTTGTATTGTAAATTTATGTTGTTAAATTGTTGCATGTATATATCACCTTGATTCTAGAGGAACATTGTTTCATTTTACTGTGTACTGAACTGTATATGGTTGAAATGACAATAAAAGCCTACTTGACTTGATTATATATATATAATTTTTTAAAAGACTGATCACAGAATAACCCGCATTTATGTCAAATATTTGTTGATGTGGATGTAGCATTTGCCTGTATACATTATGTGTCAGCGTAATTAATCTTTACAAAAATAAATAAAAATATAGTTGCAAGCAACGATGACGGGCCCAAGCACCCTGCGCCATCGCCACGCCGGGCGCACCGCACATTCTGTGTGTTATTTGAGCATGTTACGACCTCGAAAAAGCCATCGCCACCCGGTTGCACCGCACAACCTGCACACATCAAACACTATACAGGGTTAATGTCAGTTTGGGCCCTAAATATTTGTTAAGTGCATTAATGTGTGTGTGTAAGGGGTAGTGTGTGTGTGTGTGTGTGTGTGTGTGTGTGTGTGTGTGTGTGTGTGTGTGTGTGTGTGCGGGTGCGCATGTGTGTGTTACCATTTGTGATGTGTATGCATGTACAATAGGCCGCAGAGGCTGGAAAATAAGCCTCACACTATGATGTTCCTGATCGTGATGTCACTGAACCGGTCACTGAATATAATGTCACTCAATATAATGCTACACAAAGTTATTAATAATTTTTTGGTGTAAGTTTAAGACATCACGGCTAGCCCGTTTGAGATATAGAAAATCCCTCCGCAATTTTGCATCCACAATGTCTTTAGATCTCTTTGGCCCGGTTTGGTGACAATCATATAAATTCCCTAGGAGGGGTATATCAACATTCATCGGGTGCGTTTTTGAAAATGACTCAAAATAACTGACCTCCTGTTAAGTTGAGCCCAGGACATGAGGCGCGAAAGTTTTTTGGCTCGATGAGCTCTAAATGTGTACCGAGTTTCGTGTGCCTACGTGAAAGTGTGTATGAGCTATGCAGCAAAATCTCGTGTGGGGGCCCCGGGCCACAAGACTCTCAGGAATCGTGATGGCAGCAGATTCCAACCTGTCTGCCAAGTTTCATGGGTTTTTAAGCATGTTAAGACCCCCGAAAAGTCCAAAAGGGTGGGAAAAAAATCCTTAGGAAAACAAGAGGGTCCTGCGCACCCTATAGTGCTTGGGCCCTAAGAAATAAAAATCATTGTTACACATGTATTCTTCTTAGAATATATGGGTTTAGATAGCTACACTGCTTGGCCAAAAAGTCACACACTAATATTTCATTGAACTAACTTGCCGTAAAATACCAATCACTCTGAATTATGATCAATCTGGACTGCTCAGACCATGTGACCTTTTATAGCTTCATGGAACCTAGCAAATTAATTTCTTCCCTCCTCACTAACAAGCAGATCTCTTATAGCTACACAGCTGTTTAGTCCCAATCATGTGAATCCCTGTCACATTGTGGCACATGGAAATGCCTTTACTTTCACTATTAAACATAGGCTCTGATTTCCATTGGCAATTTTTTAACCTCTATCAAGCATTGTAATTGACTGACCTCTGATCATGGTCAATCAACACATTCTTTTTCTAACCACATTTCTTCCAAGAAATTGAGGGTTCATCCTTCCGGCTGCTCTGTGCATAGTGGTTAGCACTGTCTCCTTGCTCCTCCAGGATCGGGGTTCGATTCCTGACACAGGGCTGTGTGCATGGAGTTTGCATGCTCTCCCTAAGGTTGGTTTCCTTTGGGTACTTAGTTTTTCTTCCATAGTACAAAGTCATACAGGTTAGGCTAGCTGCCCATAGTGTGTGTAAATGACAATCGGGCATCGAGCTGGCAACCTGACCCCTTATGTAACTGCCACAGAAATTACAGATATCTCTCCAGAATAGGAAGTATGTGTCGCCGGATGTGATGGATAACACATGGATGGACCAAAAATACCCACAAATAACTCCTTCTGAAACACTATAATATCTTTTCAAAAACAATAAAATAAAATTTTCTATTATAATGTGGAATCACGTGAATATAGAATATATCTTAAATATGATGAACTGCTTTTCTGACACACTATTTAGACTGTATTGGGTCATTCTTTAAATGAATAATTAGCTTCCCTTACCCTGTTTCTTCAGCACCTCGATGGCTTGGCTGTACAATGAGACGGCATCTCCATATTGTCCAGTCTTAAAGCATTCGTTGCCGGCTTGTTTCAGCTCTGCCCAAGATTGTGACCGCCGCTTCTGAGGCATATTTCCACTCTATAACACATACAAATAATTAGAGAGGATTTTTACTTTTAGCTAGCTCCTTAGCAAAAAAAAAAAAAAGAAAAAAAAAAGCTAACCGCTAGGTTTGACCAACAAAGACTCGGTTTCGTTTCCGTACAAAGGTAACGTTAATAAACCATGTATTAAGGCGGGTCCTTACCTTAAATGTTATTGCCTGATGTAGGGTGAATTGTTAAACACTGACAGAGTGGCTTATTAAATTATTGTAGTAAGGCTAACAGACGCCGGGTTAACACCTAAATTATCGTTGCATTTGTAGCTGCTAGCTACTCGGCTAATTTAACTAATGAAAAAGAAATCCTCGTTTAATGCGCTTTAAAGTTTTACACCAACGTTAAGTTTGAACAAGGCGGCGTTGATATATATATACCATAAACAGACATAATAGCGCAGAACAGAGTTAACAGTACTTATATTGCTCAGGAGCTCACTCCTCGTCCCCGTGTTTAGTGAGAGTACCGTCCTCGTTCAAGAAAATGTAGACGAATGAAGCTAGCATTAGCTTTCCTTTTACAGCGCAGTCACACCGGCTCACTGCACTGGGGTCAGATTTCAGTTTCAATTCCCAGCTCCGCCAATCACTACGCTCTTAAGCTGCTATTTAAAGCTAGTTTGCGAGCGCAGGAGCTTTTGTAACACGTGAACTGCAAAAAACAATACACCCAAACAAGAACTACGACCACGGAACATATTCCTCGTTCGTTATAAAGCAACGGATTTAGCGCGCGCCGACACCCGTAGAATCATAACGAAACTAATGGAAGGTATGTTCTGATTATTTGTGCTGCCTTGTGAAAATTGCTCTCGATTCGCGCGGTCCCAACGACCAATGATAAAGTTAAATTGAGTGTAACAGTAATTGAAGAATTTTAAAGTAATTTGTTTCATTTTTTTTAATTTGAGAAACCTGGGGTAGCATATTGCTTTGGACAAATATCCCCATCAAATAATGTTCCCAGTACATAATCACCAAAATGAATTAAACAACCCCAAAGCTGGTCAATCCGCGCTTGCGCAGAATTGTCAAGTAGCATAAAATAATAGGTAACATGGCTTGGCAGAACACCGTGTTTTATAAAGAGCTCGGGCATTGTGACGTCACCGCAGTGCATTCTGGGACAGCCGTTTTCTGAACACTATTGTGAATAACAATTACAAAACAGTAATAGTATAAAATAGTATAAAATACAAGATTCAGATRTAAAAATCGATCAATAAAAAATCTATGGAAGTTAGACATTATAAGCAAACTTAACAAAAATATGTAAACAAATAACAATAGGCAGAATAAAGCAACCAACAAACAAATTAGTAAATAAAAATCGAGAATATAAACTAACTAAATGGAAAAAAAAATCGGTGTTACATTGATTAAATCTGAATGTCGAGACAATAACAGAAACTTCAAGATATTCTATTAGATTTAAGGAGTGTAAAATGTTTTAGATTTCACAGAGGAAATGTGATAGYTTAGGAAGTGATTTAGAAATTTTATTTTAATGAATTTAGAATTTGGCCATTAAAATATAAAAGTGACAATTTATTTAAATGATTTGTTACAGTGGCAGAAGAAAGTATACCCTTTAAAGTGAAAATATTAGATTCACAAATGAATTAAAAATATAATTTTAATTATATTTATAATTTGATGAGTACTACATTCTTTCTGTTGGTTGCAGGATCTACATACATACACAACATCCATATACTTTGCAATTATAGAATTACCAGGACAAATAAAGTGTAATATTTTAAAGGTAATTTCTTTAGCACTGTTAGGAATAGGATGTTGGATGCAACATGTTTTAATTTGCTGTAGCCTGCCTTTATCCACACTAGCAGTCAGATGCATTTGCTCTGTCTTCTGTTAAAAATTTGTGGGCTATTTATACAGTGATAGCCCACACATTATGAAAAATGACAGCTCTTTTAATTCTGCCACAATATTTCAATTGGGTTTGAAGCTTTCTGGGGAGAAGGGGGGGGAGGTCTGGACTTTGACTAGACCATTCCAAAATGTTGATTCTTTTGTTTTTCAGCCATTCTGATGTAGATTAACTGGTGTGCTCTGGATCATTGTCCTGTTTCCTGTTGTATAACCGAATTTCGGCCAAGTTTTAGCTCTCGGACTCACATTAGTCTTTAGTGAAAAATATTCAAGAAAAAAATCAAACCATTAAAGTAGAATGGAATTAGAATTTTGGTGGAAGCTCCAAAGCGTTTGTTCAGTGCACTGTACTAAAGTAGACAAAAACTCTCAAATGAACTTACTGTAGGTTGGCACCAATTAAGCTTTCCTGTCGCAACTTGTAAAATGAATAATGACCAAACTCTGTTCAAGGTAACTATGGGCCAATTCTGCAACGTTTGGGCTTGGATATAAATTTGGTTATAAATTCTTAGTCCCTGACCTATGGTATAATCACAGCTTGCAAGAGATCAGTCACTATTCTGAACACTTGTATGTACCCAGTATGTAACACTGGTTAACCAAATTCTGTTTAATACGTCATCGGTTGAAAGGATTTGTCAAAAGTAAAGACATGTGCATAATACATTTAAAATGGTATAATTGCTGCTTGCCAAGATTTCCGCTAGTACATGGCAGTATTTAGTTGAAGTCATGTTGAAGATGAATATGAAATGTTCTTCCAATTTTAGATCTGGGGTTTCCAGAGCTACATCTGGATAGGAGAAAAGGAGAGAGTACGGAACYTAATGTAGCCAAGTGGTAAATAGTGTTACAGATAAACTTCAGCTGTTGTTTTGATGGCTGTGACTCTTACTGTATATTGCTTATTTTGCCTGGATTAACAGCATTTACACTTGTGGTCATTTTATTGCCACTGTTTAAACACAGAAATTAAAATTTATGGAAAACAATTGCTTGTCAATTGTCAATTGGATTGTTACATGTACTGTAGCCTCCTAATTAATTTTGATATGAATTTCAATTAAACATTACCTGGCTGAGGTTATAATAAATGCTTCTTTTATTTATTGAATCTGCTGCATATTAAGCATCTGGTCATAAATTAAATGTTGAGAATCTTAAGAGAGTGTCGTCTCAGTTGGCTTCCTCAAAAATTGTCCCCACACCATGCCACTGAAGGTAAGAGAAATTCTTAGGTGCCATGGCATCTCAATCCAGACCAAATCTCAAATTCGGAATGCAATAATACAAAGTAATATGGTTCCTACTTTAAAATAAAATGTTGTCTTCCACGTGGAGTCTGGTTATTCTCAAGGTTTCTTACCATCGTCATCTCAGGAATTCTTCCTTGCTACCATTTCCCTCTGCTTGCTCAACAGGGAGAAACGGATAATTTATTAATATTTCCCACTTTTTCATTATTACCCGTTTCAATTATCAGTGACCATTGTTAGCCATACAAGCAAAACTGAATTCCATTCAATCGACAAACTCTACATAAATTTCTGACACTGCATATATTACCTGTAGTATACCATAGCATCTTGTGATTACATAATTGTAATGGACCATATCATGATTTTAAAAAATTCAGTGAATTAATCAAGCAGCACTAAACAATCATAATTACCCTATGCATTGTTATAATTAACTTCCACTTAGGAATATGTATTTCTATTAATTGCAACTAGTAAAAGCGAATTCAATAATTTAGTTACAAAAAAAAGAAGGAAAAAAACTTGTGTTTTAATGGCATTCAGAAAAAAATCTTATTCAGTTTTATTATGTTTTAATACATCATAACACTTTGCTGCAGACTAGTTAACTTGCTTGTTTTTAATGACATGCCGCTGTGACAGCAATATATTAACAAAGGAAGCATTTCACTTCTCTGCAGTGTGAATGCTCTGTTATGTTAACAGTGGCAACAACAAATTAGCATCCACCCAAACAGGTGTCTTTAGTCCAGGGGTCCATTCTTCATACGTCGCTAACTCAGTTAGCTGGATTTGATCGTTGTGGATTTGTCCTGATCTTCGAAACGAACCTCGCGCTTGCTGTCATAGCAACATGTCCGTAAGCTTAAACCTGCTCGGGAGCAGGTTTATTTCATGTAAACAGGATTTAGGCTGCGCTCC
>QMIH01000230.1:591677-603861 GCA_003987875.1 Clarias batrachus
AACAAAATCTGTAGCATATTTTGTTTTCATTTCCTCTAATATTAATGAAATTTCGGAAATTAAAAGTTTGTTTCGGGATATATTGTTATACCCATACACATTTCCCAATATAATGTAACAGCTATCAATTTTCTGAATACAAAATAACCATCTAAAGCAGATCTTGATTCAATAAGTTTTCCAGTTAAGTTGTTAAATAAAAAAGCAACACCTCCTGAGTGCGTTGTGCCATGAGCAAATACAATTGGTTCACCCCACTGATTAGACCAAAAGCTACAATCACCGCCACTTGAGTGAGTTTTTTGCAAAAGAACACATTGAGCTTTTTTTCTCTTTACAAAATAAAAAAGTAGCTTTTCTTTTGGTATTATTTCTTAGACCCCTAACGTTTAATGAAAGAAAAGAAATACAACTATTAAATTCCATTCCAAAGTGTACTTCACAGGTTGCTACCTACTCCTTGGTCCGTTTGCAGGGAACGTCGGTGAAGGAAACTTCCCTCCAAAAATCTCCACCATTGGGAACACCCTGCGAAGTCACCAGCGACGACGTCACTTCCGCCGTGCGTTACCATGGTAACATAAGCACCCCGGGTACCTGTCGATGCTGCTGTGAAATTTTTATACTACGGACATTAAATATTGAATATTTATTGAAACAACCACTACTAGCATTATAAAACATACCATATATACCAAACATACAAACGTGTAAACTTGTAAATACATTATTATTATTATTATTATTATTATTATTATTATTATTATTAGATTAAATATGTACGGATATTTTTACAGATTAGCTATGTAATACTAAGAATTTCTTGATTAAGTTAACATAAAAAATGTGTCCTATTAATATGATGTCCTCGATTATAATGATAATAAATCGTTTCGTAAATCGAGCTCCATTTTACTCTCTCCAGTGTGACGCAATGTCTTATGGGTAAATATTTAATTCCCTCTTCCGCTGAAGTGAAGACCCGTTGTTCATTCGTTCCCTACATCGTTCGCTTCCCTTTCATCTGAACATTTTCGCTCCCTGCAGTTTGACATCACACTTAACATGGCTGAACACCCTGTGTAGTGTACTTCGTAGGATACTTCAGGCCGATCGGAACGCAGCAAACGTCAAACGTCATGAAGTGAAGCCAAATTCTACAAGCATCTTGCAAACTTCCTCCAGCAAAAAAAAAAAAAAAATCATATTACTTCCTCAGTTAGGTCATACTGGAGTTTTGATATTTGATTAGATTTGGGTTTTTGCAGTGTTGTGCATGTGTTATGCTGAAAGAAGTTCGAACAAAGAACAGATAACGAAAATGTGCGAAACTGCGCAGACATGCCGGCGGTCCTTAGTATGAACACATCCGCTATACCGCTCGAGCAGGCGGAAGTTGTAGCCTTGTCAGTTGCAGCCTGTGAAATCCTTTTGGAGAAGAAGTTGGTCAGATGGGCTTGCTTTCAGGCGGCTAGACATCCCTGCAAATGCCGGTAGGTGATCRCTTAATGCGGTAAAAAAAATTGCCAGGCGTGCTTCGCAGCTCGTTTCCTTCAAACAGCTAATATGCTATCGCTAGCTATTTTGTCTGCTCCTATGGAGTGTATAACCCAGGCCTTTGTTACTCAGCGAGCATCAAAATCAAGACGGATTAAAAATGTTTTTTTTTAATTATTTTTTTTAAGTTTTGTAAATCGAAATAATTTAAGTCATCTAACAATTGTGTGCTCCCACAGTGGTAATTACGTTTGTAAATAACTAAGTTAGATAAAAGTTTAGTTTTATTTTAGTTTGGATTGTGTTGCAAATTACCCAGGCGTTAAATAAACTATTAAAACAGTTCATTTTAACATCTGGTTAAAGCCATCATTTGAGATACCAGTCCAACCAATTAAACAGCAACAGTGCTACCTTTACCACAGTAGTCCACTGGTACCTGTACCATCATATATAGTACCATGCTGATATAGTAGTATATTTACCACACTAGGGTATATATTGCTACTTTGGTTTGTGGTTCTAAATATACCATACTGTGGTACTATGGAGTGCATGTCAGGATACTGTCAAACATGTGTTATACATGTTTATGTACCATAATAATATTTATGTAGTAACCTACCTCTGCAGTGACATTGTACTCTCCAGGGATTAATACACCATACTTTGGTGAATACCGTGCTACTTATTGGGTACCACAGTGGCTACGAAGCTTCAGCAGCTTCCCTAATATGGTACTGCCTGTACTATACCAAACTAGTATTACTGTATGTATGAACATATCTAATGTGATACAATGTGTACAAATATAAATGTTTACCTTTGGTAGCCACTCCGGTAGCCCATTAATACCATAGTATTCTCTTAAGGAATTTGTGGTACACACCATACTACTACCACTGTACTCAATGGAATGCCATCATTACCTATCCTAGTATTCACCAAAGAATGGGAGGTACATCCTGTAGCACCACTGAATTGGTCTTTGTTCTTTTTTCTTTTATTCTAAACATTAAACAAATACATTTTTGAGAAAGCATGTTCTGTCATTATATCATAATAAAACCCATGTAAGATGCAAGTGTTTCAGGGTAATGAGCAAGAGGGCTAAGGTTACACTTACAAGCGTATAATAATATAGTTGCAAGCAACGATGAGCCATCACCAACTGTGTGCTTTTTGAGCACACTAAGTCCTCCAAAAAGCCCATGGTGTGGGTTTTGCAAATGACCCAAAATATCTGACCTGTTGAGTTGAGCCCATGACATGCATGGTGAAAATTGTTCGGCTCAACGAGATCTAGAACTGTACAGAGTGTACATGTATACATGCAAGTGTGTATGAGCTATGCAGTAAAATCTCCTGTGACATAGTTTTGATGTCATAAATGTGAGAGGGCCCATGTTGAAGCGCATGGTCCAACATGGGTGATGATGGGAGAGTTTAGCCACTCCATAAGGTTTTTTTTCCAGCATATTCCAGCAAGTCCCCTTCTGCAGTGCCATATGCATCAAGTTGATGGCTCTTTATTTTAAAAATTTGATCCATACTGGAGCCTGGCTAAATCCATGATTACACATGGATCCTCAGTTAGCAAGATCCAAGCAAGATTTTCCATTTGCACAAATAATTTTCCATGTCATGTGCTTGGTAAACTTGTAGGTGAAAATACCTGAAAATTATATGATATGATTAGATTATCATTTTTCCAGATAATTGCCATGGCTTTTGGCAAACCAGTCTTATTGAAACCACTTCTTTTGCTGCTAGTGATCTCTCTATACAGGCAGCTAGAAAATGATATTTTGACACACAGCCAAATGAAAGTTTTAATTACTTTCAATGTAATAAGTATTCACTTAATGCTGGACAGGGTTTCATTCTTGCTTTGCTCCACATATAGTTTTGTCTCCATCAAAAGTTGCAACCAAAACACCAAGTAGTGTACTTGATCAGGGGTTGAGAGCAATTTGGAATTTAGAACTTTGGAGCCTTAAATAAAAACACTGATTTGTTCTGGGTCAACTTTTTCAATTATAAATGAGTCAACGTGTCTTTTAAGATACTTAAGGTTATCAGATGTATTTTCTTGACAGGTGACAGGTTTTGAAATGGTTGTAATGGAACAGAAAGCATTTCCAAATTTTGTCTACGTTTATGTAATTTGCATTCTCCCTTTCCACAGGTACCACACTGGATTTGTAAATTGCAACAGAAATCTGACCGAGGTTCCTTTTTATTAAAATTCTCAGGCCTTGAACTATAGTCAAGCCTATGTTTGCTGGCCCACACATGAGCACGGACTACCTATTTGACTGCGCTGAGCGCCATGCCTGACCGGGATAGCGCTTACCTAGTAGGTGGTGGTGGGAGTGGCAGTGGAGGGGGTGCTAGTACGGGGGTAGGGGAGGAAGTAGCCACTGGGTCTWGTTTGACTGGGGGTGCAGACGGTCGAGGGGGAGTTGGGGGAAGCTCTACTGGAGGGAACAGTGGTTCTGGGACCATGGGATGCAGTGGTGCCCTGGGAAATGGCCACAACTGCAGTGGATCCGGTGGTAGCTTTGCCTCAGGCGTGCCATCAGATGGTGTTTGCCGTGACTTTTTACGGAATGTTTGTAAGCGTGGAAAGCGCTGTCGTTTCCGCCACCCAGACTTCAACGAGGTGCCTGACCTTGGTGCTCAGAAGAATGAGTTCGTCTTTTGTCATGACCACCAGAACAAAGAATGTGTACGTGCCAACTGTCGCTTTGTGCATGGCTCCAAGGAGGATGAAGACTACTACAAAAAGACTGGTGAGCTGCCATTGTGGCTACGGTGGAAAGTGGCAGCAGGCCTGGGCTTGTCACTTACTGACCTGCCACAGAACCGTGGTGAGGCACCAATATGCAGAGACTTCCTGAAAGGGGAATGTCAGCGGGGCAACAAGTGCAAATTTCGCCATGTGCGAAAGGACCATGAGCATGAGGCTTCCCGATTCAGTGCAGTGGGAATGATGGGTGTCTCAGGTGGGGTGGGTGGAATCATTAATGCAAGCAGTGGAGGCGTGACCTGTGGTGGGGTTTCAGGATTGGTTGGAACAAATGGAGGCAGTTTGATAGGGATGGGAAGCCCCAATATCGGAGGGTGCAGAGATCAGGGATTGTGTGGTGGTGGAGTAGGAGGAGGATCCATGGGAAGTTGCCTATCCTTGGGAGCAGCTGCCCAGCGGCGCTATGACAGGGGCCCATGTTCTGTTTATGAATCACTGTTTGAGAATGGACTGTTTGATCCTGGGCCACTGGAGAGCCCTGTTGACCATGCAGCTCTTCAGCTAAAGAAAAGACGACTGGAAGGGCTGCGATTTGCTGATGGGACTGGGGGAGGCCACTATGATTTAGGGGTGCAGGCCACCCTTTCGACGCGGCCTCTGGAGTATCGTCTGTTAGAGGAGGAAAATGCTTTGCTGAGGAAGCGAGTGGAAGAGCTTAAGAAACAGGTGAGGAATCAAAATTGTGCTGCTTTAACATAATGGTTTCCTTATCACCACATTAGCACACCAATTTAAACTTCGTCCTGTAAATTAGCAGATTGGCAGATTTTTAATTGGGAGTAGTAAGTTAGTCAGTAAAGTCAGTAAAGACTTGGTTAATCTAAAACATTTTATTCAGCCTTATTTGAGTGTCTCCTGTTGACTTGCTACTTTGGTTTTGAAATGCCAACTTTATTTCAAATGACCTATTTCTAGTTTAAGAATACATGGCTACACCCTTTTGGTGTAAAAGGGCTCCTTCTAATTTAACTTAGTCAGGGCTGTTTTCTAAACATAGTCTCTTAATTTGTACCAATAATGTCTGTTTTTTTTTTGTTTTTTTTTGTACTCACGGCTAATTGTAAGCCCTGACCTCTATAATATGATTCATATCTCAGGTCTCCAACTTGATGGCCACCAATGAAGTCTTGCTGGAGCAGAATGCTCAGTTCCGGAGCCAGGCAAAGGTCATGACCTTGTCATCAACACCCGCACCATCAGAACAGAGTCTGGCCCCGCCTGTTGGTTCTGTGAGCTCCTATAACCATGGCATCGCACAGACCCGCACAACTTTGAGCAGTGCGGGACTACAGCCACGTGCTGTAACCCAGCAGGAATTGGTAGCACCTGCCGGGGCCCCTGCTGGTGCACCCCAAGCCAATGCTGCACCCCCACCTGCTGCACCTCCACCTCCTCCCCCCCATCTGAACCCTGAGATCACTCCACTCTCAGCTGCCCTCGCCCAGACCATTGCACAAAGTATGGCCCCACCTGTTTCCATGGCACCTGTTGCAGCTTCTGTGGCCCCAGTTGCTGTCTCAATGGCACAGCCACTGCCGGGTATCACCATGAGTCATGCCACCACGCCAATGGTAACATACCCGATTGCCAGTCAGAGTATGAGGATCACCACCATGCCACATTAACAAATTAAATGCAATAATTTACTTTTTTATCTTTTTTCACCCACAAAGCTGTGGTACAGTTTTACAAAAAACAAGTACCATATATAATCTGTATCATATATAAACATTTCAGAAAAGGCGAAAACAACACCAGCATCTTGTGGATATTATTTTTATGAATCTTTCAGGCTTATTGGAGCAGTTTCTTATATTCCATACAGTTGTTTGACACAGACCTAATTATGTGTATTTGCTAAATGCACATATTTCTACATTTTGAATGGACATGGACTTTTTGTTGGGTGGAAGAAAGAGCTTTTGCTTCTTAGAAGGATGTTGTAAATCTGTTAATTCTTAGCTTTGGTCAGTTGATTTGTTGATTTTGCTCTGTGAGATGTCATTCTTGAGTTTGATCACAAGCTGAATAAAGGATCAACCTGTAATTTGTGGATTTTATTTCAAGTGGACATGTATGCTGTAAATATGGGGGCAGCACAACTGTCAGTGGGATATTTAAAATAACCAAAAAAAAATAAGCTGAACAAGTGCATTTAAATAACAAATACCATGCCATTGATTACTTRCATTGATAATTACTGCAGTGGTTAATATATATCAACTGGCAACAAATCTCTATTTTACAAATCTCTAATTTTTTTAAACAACCATGTCAGAAGACGAATCTAGCTGTTGTGGAAAAATGTTACTGTGTTTCAGAAGGGTCACATTATTGGTCTGCGTCAAGCAAAAAAAAAAAAAACGACTAAGGAGATTTGTAAAATTACCCGAGTTAGGTTAAGAACAATTTAATGCATTATTAAAACCTTGAGTAGTGGTGACTTTTTTAACTTTGTAGATGAAATGTGACAACCTGAATGTGCTGAATGACCAGGTTATCACTGTAATGGATTTTTTTTCCATGCAATTTATAAAATCTTACAAAGTGCTACCAAGAAAAACACAGTTTATTGTTTGAGAATTGACCAGCCTGGTGGCCAATCTTCATTGATTGCACATTCCACCAGTAAGAGCAGTGTGTGAAGGTGTAATTAGCAAAGTAATAGCACAGTTTTGCTTAAAATATTGCAATGCACACGGCATTAGGGGTGACATAAAAGAGAACAAATTGTTGGTGTGCCTCTCGCTGGCGTATCTGTGACCAAGCAAGTCTTTGTGATGGATCAAGAGCCACGGTATCCAGGGTAATGTCAGCATACCACCAAGAAGGACGAACCACTTCCAACAGGAGTAACTGTGGACGCGAGAGGAAGCTGTCTGAAATAGTTTTTGTTAGTTTTGGTGGATTTGTGGCAAATCTGTGGTAAATTTCTGGCTTACCTTAATAATTCCTTATCCTCATTATTTGCTACAGGTTTGCCAGATGTTCTTGATCTCTTATGTCTCAGGCAAGCATTTCTCCCAGGCTAGGCCTCTTAAAAACTAACAACACGAACTCCAGATTAGGGTTAATATGTGATTTAATAAAAACACAAATAAAAGAAAAATACACTGGAACAATACAATATATAATTATATAATATTATAAGCCCGGATAAAATGGGATATGGTTCTATCGGGAAGGACATCCGGCATAAACCTGTGCCAAGCTGTGTGCAGATCGATGGTCTGCTGCAAACGAAAAACTAACAATGATTAGATCATTATAGTTTATATGAACTCCATTATAATAGTATATACAATTATATAACTATAATTATATAATATAGAATGTTAGAATAAACAGGGTCCAGATTCAATTCCCGGCCAGGTTCGATTCCCGTCTCTCCGTGTGCATGGAGTTTGCGTGTTCTCCTCGGGCTTGGTGGGTTTCCTCCGGGTACTCCGGTTTCCTCCCGCAGTCCAAAGACCTGCAAGTTAGGCTATTTGGCGTTCCCAAATTGCCTGTAGTGTGTCGGTGAGGGTGTGTGTGTTTGTGTGTGCCCTGTGATGGATCGGCACCCTGTCCAGGGTGTACCCCTCCTCATGCACTAAGTCTTCTAAGATAGGCTTCAGGCCAACCGCGACCCTGAATACAGGATAAAGCAGTATAGACGATGATTGAGTGAGTTAGAACGTTAGAATAACGAATATACATTTCATGATTGTTAAAAACGAGAATATTAACACCAGCACAAATCTGTCATGGTTGCCCTCTAGTGGTACACTACTGCATCTGAACCCTATTGGACCTTGTACATGTTTGTGGGACTTTTATGTGACACAAGTGTTTTTTACTGTTTCATAGTTTCTTTACAGGTTTTGCAGTTGGTCAATGAGGTGGAGTGCCACTATGTAGCAGTCTCCCACTGAAGATAATAACGCCACAAATAGATGTGAGCCTAAAACACACATACCAAGCTAGATAATAGATCAATACCACCCAAAAGTCATTGGAAATAAGAAAATAATAATATATACAGATGTCACCAGGTACAGGATGAACAGGGACAGTGTTCCACACTACACAGTTCAAGATAACAGTTAAGAAAAGAATAATGAACCAATTATCACTATATACGGTTGAACTAATAGGTAAAAAAAAAAAAAAAAAAAACTAGCACTGATTGGGTGAAGAATTACCAAGGAGAGGTACTGTCAGCCGTGCATCAGTCTAGAAACCCGGAAATTCATCCAGACAGGACATAATAGCTAACATCTTACCAATAGTGTCAATTATACTTTATGGGCATAAGGATCTCTTTCATATGGATATTGGCACATGTAGGAGTAAATGGAAACAAAGTAGCCGACACACTAGACAAACAGACACTTAAAAGTGAAAATGTTCAAATAGAAATTCCTATAAGTACAACAGAAGTCAGGAGGATAATTAAAGAAGCCACAAATAAAATATTGCAAAAAAGGATGGTATGAAAAAGAAACAGGCAGACAAAAGCCAGAAGTGATTAAAACGATAGATGTATTGGGCATTAACAGAAGAGAGGATATCATAATAGCATATTTACAAAACTGGGCACACAAGATTAAACCAGAGTCTTAATTAAAAAAAAAAAAAAAACACCCAAATGAAGAATGTGAACAATGTGGGCAAATGGAGACAGTAATATATTATTAATGAACTGTAAGAAATATGATATGAGACCATGCAAGAAGCTGACATAGAAATGACAGTAGAAAATATACTACGGAAAATATATAGTAACCTTATCTGGTTTAGCAGATAGAATCTGTTTTTTTCCCCCTTCCAATCTGATGTTGACACAAACACTCACATCTCTATCTCTCACACACACACACACAAGGCACGTCTCTCACACACACAAGCATACATCACACACATACATTACAAATGTTAAAACMCAGACTCATACACCACACACACGTGCGTCCAGCAGGTGGCAGTTATGCATTGATAAGTTGGGTGCAAGCCAGCAATAAATCTCAAAGTAGAAGAAGACGAAGTAGTCTTTGTTTTGTGTCTGTTGTTCTCCCAGTCTGTTTTTGAGCATGTTATGACCTACAAAAAGCCATTGCTGCCTGCGTGCACTGCACAACTTGCAAACTTTACACACTATATACAGCAGATGTCATCTTGGGTCCTAAGTATTTGTTGAGTGTGTGTGTGTGTGTGTGTGTGTGTGTGTGCGTGTGTGTGTGTGCATGTGGTGAATGAGTCTGTGTTAACATTAGTAATATATATGTGTGATGTATGTTTGTATGTGTGAGAGACGTGACTTGTTTTTGTGTGTGAGAGGGAGATGTGAGTGTGTGTTAACATTTGTGATGTGTGTGTGTGTGTGTGTGTGTGTGTGTGTGTGTGTGTGTGTGTGTGTGTGTGTGTGTGTGTGTGCGTCACAGATGACCCGCTTGAGAAATCAAAAATCCCTCTACAATTTTGCATCACTGATGTGTTGAGGTCACATAGGCCTGGTTTGGTGGCGATCATATAAATTCCCTAGGAAGACTTTATCAAATTCCTTCAGGTGTGTTTTGCAAATGTCACAAAATAACTGACTTCCTGTTGCGTTGAGCCCATGTTATGCAATGTGAAAGTTGTTTAGCTCAATGAACCCTAAATGTATACACATGGGTTTCACGTGAACATGTGCAAGTGTGTATGAGCTATGCAGCAATCTTCTGAGCGGGCCCGAGCCATGCCCGGGGCCCAGACTCTCAGACATCCTAATGGCAGCAGATTCCAACCTGTCTACCAGTTTTCATGAGTTTTTGAGCATAGGAAAACGATAGGGCCCTTCATGCACTATGACGACGTAGGGCTGATGTCATAGTGCTTGGGCCCTAAAAAACAATAAATGGTCAATATTTCATTCTCTGGGATCAGTATTACCATGATGAAACAAAAGAAAAAAATAATTACCCTATTGACTAATATTATTCCAAACCATCTCAACTGGGTTTAGATCATGGTGATCATGGAGGCTAGGTCACCTGATGCAGCACGCCACCACTCTCCCTCTTGGACAAATACCTCTTACATAACCTAGAAGTGTGTTAGGGGTCATTGCCCAGTTGGAAAACAAATGTGTGTTATAGTGCTTGATGTTTTTTTTTTTGAATGGCGGCTGCACTTTCGCATATATTCAAAGTTCCTGAGATTTTTCGGATTGATTGACCTTCATTTCTTAAATTAATATTCAACTGAATGCCAATATGGACTTTTATAGTAGTTGTAGTAGCACGAATTTCCTCTGATGATGACAACTGATAGTCTAAAGCACATTATGAAAGGCATGAAATGTCAAAAAATGAACTCTAAACAATGCACACATGTGAACTGAAAACCATTCCCGGTGAGTACCTCATGAATCTGATGACAGAATGCCATGCGAGTTCCAAATTGTCATGAAAACTAAATGTAGCTACTTTGGACAATCTTAAATATAAAATATGTTCTGGGTTGTTTAACACTTCTTGTTTTCTACATAATTCCATGTGTGCTTTCTTAGTTTGGATGTCCTCAGGATTCATGTACAATGTGAGAACAATTAAAACAGAAAGACCACAAAAGGAGAAGGTGTGTYCAAACTTTTGACTGGTATAGATATAATTAGAACCTTAAATATAGCTAAGTTGTAGCCAGAAAAAAATCATTCAGGAAGGCTGGAGAACTATTCCTCAAGACTATACTAAAAATAAAAGAAAGTCTGACTTTTTGGAAGCAAAATATGAAGAAATGAGGAGTAGCTCAAGACTTTTACGCAGTAGTCTATATCTGTTCATATCTCTTTGCAAAAACTCCAGGTATTCAATCTAGTACACAAGTTGGTGATTTTTATAAAGAAATAAGTGAAAATAGTTCAGTAAGTTGAAGGGGAGTTAAAAATTGCTGATCTGATTTAGTTATATTGTAACCCGTCAAGTTGGCTTTAAATGTAAGGTCTGTATTTTTTAAAAACCATTCTCTTTATTAAGTTTTTAACATTGGCACAACATTTCAATACATTTCTTACAAGTTGTATTTATCCCAAATCATACAAGAGGAAATTAAAACTAAAAACAAAAAAAAAGCTAAACAAAAACAAAAAAAATTAATAAAATAGAAAAAAATGTGGGGGGGGGGGCGAACTGGTTAGGGTTCCATTACTGCTTCCTTATGGAAAAAATTAATAAGAAGCTTCCATGCTGCATACAATTTTTTTTTGTTGTTGTGAGAATCTGGGGGGTATTCCAGAAAGCTGGGTTAACTTACCATTTGGTAAAACTTAACCTCAGGGTTGATTTACCCCAAACCCGCATACCATGAGTATGTCTGTTCCAAAACCCCTGAGAAGAGTAAGTTTAATCAACCTCCTCCTGGTTACCCAGAGTTAATGCGCGTGCACGGTGCATACATAAAGACATTTTCAATGGATCGCCGATTTCACGAGTCAAAATGGAAAATCAAAGTGAAAAAAAGTGAGTGGCATACTTCACAGAGGCGGAGTAGGAGGTTTAAATGCACCATAGTGTATGAAGAATTTAAGCCAATAATAATGAAAAAAGCAACACGGCTGCATCGGCTAAAGAAAGAGAGTTGGTTTGGAAAAAAATAACGGACAGAGTAAATGTGTGAGAGTATTAAATAGCACATTTGACATCAGCTTGCCTTTTATTATACACTGTAAACCCTAATGCTCAAAGTAATTAAACACACTGAGTACTGTTAACTTAAATAATTGCAATTAGGTTAAATTAATAGACCTTTTTGAGTATTAAGAACCTTTTGATATTTTAAGTAATTGTGAGTATGTAAGTAACAGTAACCGTCACCTTAAAATTCCACCTTCTTAAACTTTATAGAGCGCTGGTG
>QMIH01000230.1:609757-619837 GCA_003987875.1 Clarias batrachus
TTTGTAGTGTGTCCTAGTGGGGATTTTGACCCTGTTTAAATCCACAGCTTTTTAATGACTTCATGTGCAGCGTGTGTATGCAGTAAGTCCTCCACCCTGTCCAGTAAACAATGTTTAACCTGTAGTTTGTTTTAAGCGACTGAGTCTCCCTTTCACCCTCTGCTACAGCCTCTTGTGTTTAGTGTATCGCTATTCATTCACACTGTCCATTCCTAAATGTCCTGGCATGTGTCTCTATGAGGGCGGGTAAAAAATTCCTTCTGAGCAGATAGGAGAAAATGCAGACCATTTTATCCATAAAAGGCACGTCTGTTTGTTATAGTCAGGTTTTGGGCTTGGTCGGCTATGTACGAGCGGTGCATTTGCTACAACATGTGTATTTCCTTCACAGAGAGTAAATGATTTGTGTTGCGATAATGCAATATGAAACATGCACTAATTTTAAACATGTACCCCACAGGTCAACTTCCCAGATGTGGAGAAGGTTGAWTGGCTTAATAAGGTATGCGACTCTGTTCCGTTTTTCTGAAATGTGTTTACTGCCTTCAGCAGTTTTCATGGTTACACAGAACCACAAACCCTAACTTACGCTCCACCCCTGGCCCTCCCATAATGGCAGAGGACAACAACACAGGAACAGTTTAGTCACAGCAGGAAAGACATCTATGCAACCATGCTTGATACGAAGTGCTTGACTCAAAAAAAAGGACAGCTATTTCAGTGCCATCCATTTTGTTATGCACACACATGCATGCACACACACGCACACACATAAAGGGCCACACAAGCACACCGCCACTTCCTGGCATAGTTGTATTCTACTCAGGGTAATTTTCAGTTGAAGGGTTTCACTACAGAATGAGAAATTCTGCTCTCCGAAGCAGCTAAATATTTTGTACACATTTTCTTTGAGCCACAAGAGTTTTACAAAGCAAGAAAGTCAAAATATCACATCGAACCTTTTTGAGGGGGCATATTAGTGTGATTTACTGTATGTGATATCTTTCAGAATGATTTACATCCACCTCACACACAGTTTGGTACAAATTGATTAATTAACCTGCAGCTGAGCGTGTGACAAAGTAAATATGCAGTTTATTATCAATTATACTGAATGTTATACTGCATGTCTTTTAATAAAAACATAGCTAAGTCATGCTGTGTTTTTGAGTCGTAATGAAAGAAAATTGGAACAAGGCAAAAAGATTTTTCCGCCTCAAATCCTTTTTAAAGACAAACAAAATGTTTATGATCATGTCAACCATTAAAWAGAATGCAATAAGTTCAGAGTACCATCGTCCCCATTTCCTGTACCAGCACCTCATCATAAAACACCCTGACTGTTGGGGTATCTGCAATGGCAGGCAACAAACTGGAAAAAAAAAGGTTTTTGGCTTCAACATTCTCCAATTGTCCTTCATATGTAGTTCATTCTAGTCATCCACCATTTCACCCTGCTGGTAGACTCGCTTTAATGATGCGTCACAAAGAAACAATGTGAAGTCAGATTTGTGTACTGTGCAGTTTTACATATTGCCAAAAATGTTCATGTTTAAAGGCTCTAAAAGAAGGTTACTTTATATCATTAAATTGCAAAAATATTTTAGCTATAGACAATTAAGTGTGCCTGAAGAAGGTAACTGAATCAGATTGTTTAAAATCTTAAAAATAAGTTCACATTTTGCAGTAAAACTCCTCAATTACAGCGCTCAATGCTCGTGACTACACGTTTTTTCCACATTGTATTAAAAGGAGGAACAGGGAGACCACACAACATTCCACCGGGAAGATGCCAGGTACTAATTTGATTGAAAGCCAGGCCTATGCACTAAAAATAATTCGGTACCGGTGCATTTATGTGTAAGATAATCAGACTCCTTCAGTTTTGCATGGTTAATCATCTCATACATTGAATTAAGATTGATTGAAATTATTATTATTTTTTTGCCATCAATCTTTGTACACAAACACACATAATAATAATAATAACAAAGCAACAATATTTAGTGAGGTTTTTATGAAGTAAAATCTGAAAACCTTTTATTTACATAAGTGCTTTTTTTAGATCTTATATTCGTAGAATACGAATATAAGATATGTTGTAGATCAAAGACAGCTTCATGCTTTTTTGGGTAGCTCTCTACAGTGAAACTTGGACTTTTCGAGGGTGCTCTGGTTAAGCCACTCAAGGAGATTCAGATATGTGTCCTGACATTACCTTAGCATTGTCTTGACTGTGCCTGATGCTACAGGTCAAGGCTTCAAGGTAGCATTGTGGCCAAACAGCTCCAAGGTCCCAGGTTTGAGCCTAATCGTGGGTTACTGTCTGTTTGTTTTCCCTGCATTCTTATGCTTTCCACGAGATTCTCCAATTTACTTCTACTGTCTATGATGGGCTAAATTCTTCATGCAGTAGTTGCAAATGTGGTGTTGTGCGAGTGAATAGACTCACTAGTTGTATTACATTGTGTAGTATATCACTGCAGATATTTTATTATCAGGTACCATTATATGATGATACAATCTTTACAACAACATAGTAATACTACAAAGTATAATATAACTAGTGAGTCTGTTCACTCGTAGATGCACGGGACCGCTTTGCCCAACAGCATTGCCTAGGGTTTTGTGGTAGAATGTTTTTTTATTTTTCCCCTGGTTGCTAGGAGTTTCTCGTTGCCAGTAATACCTCTGAGTCATCACAGCCAAGTAACATAAAGCTTCACATTGCACATTCTTAAACAAAACTAACTCGGAGCATTTCTTCTAAAACTTTGTAAACCTATGTAACCACGATTCATCACAGCATTGCACGAAACTGGCTGGACAGAATTTTGTGAAACTTTGCCAGTCCTTAGGTATTTGCCTGAAGTTTAACCTGCACCATAAGTGAAAACAAATGGAGAGTAAAAGCGATGTTATGAACAGTTAAGTTGTCGTTAACAGTTAAGTTAACCAATAGATATTGATTAGAAAAGCTAAAGTGAATATTTTTACTGGGACTAGTTAATATTTTCACCACTGAAATAACAGCGCTGAACTGGTATAAATGAATTTTAACCCACTGGAGTTGTTTCAAGATCAGATCGACTTTTTCAATTTCTTACCTGTGATTCACTCTTNTATATATTTTTTTTTTTTTATGAGTGTGGGCGTATGTGTGCTGTCATGTGAGTGCTGTCAACTTTAATCTTGCAAGTTTACAAACTACTTGGAGCATGCATGACTCGATTTCAGCAGTTCACCTGATCTTTTGAATGACTCGATTTCAGCTGTTTTAGCTTCCGTCTCAACTTTTCCACCTCATTGCTTTTTAATGTGCTCATGGATCTTGTTAAGGACTCTGAAGTATTTTGTTCTTGCAAGTTTCTGTCTAGTATTTGATCTTGTCTCCGCTTACTTGGTGTGTGTGTCAGAAGTACCTATTATAGGGTACTGGGGAAACCCTATCATGCTATTTCTTTGGTGTTCTTTTTTTTTTGTAGCTGCTATGTGTGACYGTGTCATTTGCCAGCTTTCCTCTGTCAGATTTCTATTGTTTGGTATACAAGGTGTTTGGAGCGATTATACCATCGTTGCAATGATGAGTCAATGATCAGATGAGACGTATGCATCTGAGTAACTAACCCTGGTTACAAGGCTGATTTGYGTTTTCGGTTCAAGGATATAGGTGATAATGTTGTAGATCGGAATCATTTCGCGAGTATCTGTGTTTCTTCTGTGGCTCTGCCATGTAGTTGTGTGGCATGCAACATGATCGCTGAGGCCAAGAGGTTGTTCAGTTTGCAGTATTTGCCTAGATGTTTGCCCAGACCATTTTTATTTATCTTACTCTGGCTGTGGAGTCCCRTGTAGCCGTTTGTGATGGAAAAGATTGCTTGCTGATCTTGCTTTGAATGTCACCTCGGTTATACGGTCGCTAATTGATTGGTATGTAACGAGTCTCTTTGCCTATTGGTTTTTTCATAGTAAAGTTAAGTCTATAGTGTCTATGTTGGCTGGGGAGTAGGATGACTTTGCAAGTTGTAGATAATAATACAAATTGATCTCGTCGTAGTGGTTGATTGATCATTTGTGGATGCGTTGACACAAATTTATGATACATGACCAAGTTCGAGAGTTGTCCGTATTTCATCCAACAGTGCTTTAGATATTACATGAATGTTTTGTACCCAGTCCTGTTGAGCCMCGCCCCGAAGGGCCAGAGTTGCCCCAGCAACACAAGAGGAAATCTAAAACCTAGGTGGCTTTAATGTTAAAGGTTTTAAAGTTATGGCTGATCRGTGTGTGTCACAGACAGTTAGACATTGTCATGCCAATTGCTCATTACCTCTTTCTCTAAATAGAAATGAAAATGATGGTTTGGAAGCACATGATGTTCCTACAGTTACAGTAGCTCCATATGTCTGAGGTCATTGTTCAACTCTTGTGGCAYGAATCTCCTCTTATGAGATAATGTTTTCTCCCAACTACATTGTCCATATATTCTTATCCATGCAATTTTCATGTGTTTGTATGCAAAAGAAAGAATATCAGTATCAAGATTCAAGGATACAACGTTATACTCGGTGTCACCTATAAAAAAAAAAGAAAATTCATGTTTATTTATATCTTTGCTGCCCCATGAACGCATAAAAGTCATGTAATTGCAAATGTAATTGGCCAAAATCTAATTTGTTGTTTAATGGATGGTTTATATAACTACACTGAACTCTCTCTCCTCTCTCTCTCTCTCTCTCTCTCTCTCTCTCTCTCTCTCTCTGTATGTCTCAGGTCATCCAGCAAGCATGGCCATTTATTGGTCAGTACTTGGAGAAGTTGCTTACGGAGAGCATTGCACCATCCATCCGAGCATCCAGTACACACCTGCAGACTCTCAGCTTCACTAAGATTGACTTTGGTGACAAGGTTTGTCTCAATACCCAATACAAAATYGGACAGGTTTTCCCATAAAAGGGGTTTTCTTCTTTGTTCATTTTTTTTTAGAATAATTAAGACAAGAACACTAAAAAAAAAAAAAAAACATATATGGAATGTGCCGGCCATGAAGACAGCCGTACTTATGTAACAGGTTTTGTAACCAGGGTTAAGGACTGAAGGACAGGAAGTCTTCATAGTGATTTTTTTTTTTCCTCATTGCTTTCATAATTTTTATAGCACTTGTACAGTTGCCTTTCCAGCAAGGCATTGACCGTTTTCACACACAAGGCTCCGTGCTGCTTAGTCCTCTCTCTGGTCACTCGTCACGCTTTCTCCTGTCAGCACAAAAGAKTGCACTTAACTTAATAAGGAGCCTTACATGGTATCTGGCCCCTTCTATTTATAATTTATAATTTACAAACACGCGCACATGCTTCACATGGAGAGAGTGGCATTCCAAGATCCCCGWTTGGCTGACTGGTCACATGAAAAACGTGAAGGTTTTTTTAGTTATTCAGTAGATAATTGTTAGTCTTTAATCAATATGGACAGCAAAGGAAGAAAACGGGGAAGTGGCAAAGGCCACATTAAAGAAGAAGAAGAAGGTGGTGGGGATGTATGCAAGTAAATACTTTACTTATTTACTGCAATAACAAGCCCAGATCATAGTGATGCAGCTGCTGGCTACTAATCTAACTATGTGTGGGTCACCTCTATTACACCATGTTATTGCACTGTCCTCTCTGGAACCGTCATTGTGAGAGACACAAGAACTGCCTTTCACATGATTGAGGTGAATAAATCTGCAGTGCATCATCTCGTGTCTGTTTGTATGACCTTCGGTCTGTCCTGTCTAACTCACCAATGACCTTCTGTCCTTGGCACCTTTTAGAGCTGTACATGGACAGCCATATGAGTACTTTATTTCCCAGGGCAAATTCCCTTTTTAAGCGCCTCTATTACAGTTCAAATGGGAAGAAGCCGGTGAAAGGTTACAAACAACAGGGGATCTAACTATTTATCACAATTCTGATCATCATCTGGCAAAAACTTCCTAAATAATGTTTTTTCAGTGCTTGGTTAGCTTGTGCAACCAAACCCATCTGTCTGTGACCCACTTGGGTTTAAATCAATTTAGTAATTTATATAGTTCATATAGTGTGCTTGACATAAAAGCTGTGCTTGTTTAGTGAGAATCTCTTTTGGGATTTCAAATCAGGAGGTAACACAGAAGAGCGCTTTTGCCCCCTGCATGCTTAAATGCTGCTTAGAGGTACTGCTTCCAGGTATCATATTACATAGTCCACTAACTCAAAGTGATGGCTGCATGCGGTTTGCTGTAATGGCCTGATGAGGTCCTTGGCAATTTTTTCAAAAGGGAACCTTGATTAATGCTAGTGGGGGCTGCTTGGGGTGGCTGGTGGATTGATCAGTTGACATTAGCGACATGCTGCACACCAGTTGCGAACATGGCCGCGAATGCCCGGCCAATATATGTCGTCCAAGAGACGATTAAGTGTCAAGAGACTCAAACTGGGTTGTAATGAGATGCCTGGAATAACGTTTCCCAGCAGCTTTTTCGGGATTCACAACTCTTTCACTTCTTCTTCGGTCCGAGTGTCCTGCACCACTCGACATGGTCTTTTTCTAATTATTCCAATATAAGGGTGAGAAAGCATAACATTAGGCTGAATTCGCTGGCCATCAATTGTTCTCACATAGCCAAAGGCATGCTTCAGTGGTTCGTCACTTTTTCCGCAATCAGATCTTTACACTTGCCTGCTTTTAACACCTCATCTTTATCAACAGTTGCCGCTGTAATGAAATAACCAATGCTATTCACTTTACCTATCCGTGGTTTCAACATTATGCATTGTGAGGGTGAGGGTATATACAGGATATCATAACTCCTGACACCATTCCATTGCTTTCGCTGCTCATTTATGGCTCTTTCTTGCCTTCATTTTTGTCTTCAGTAAGTAAAAAGTTTGGTCAAATGAATTAAGGTCATGTGTATGACTATAAACTATGTCGTTTAATAACATTTCATTTCTTTGCTTTAAGAAGCTTAAGAATATTTTTGAGTCATTGTCTCTCTATACTAAGAATGAATTCTGCTGCTTCTATCAGCTGTCACATTATCAATAAGTACCGATGACCCAGTTCCATATACCACACCATAACACTACCTCCACCGTGTTTGACAGATGATGTAGTATACTTTGGATCATGAGTCTGTCTCATTATGCTTTTATGTCATATTATTATGTTTTATATCATTATGAGTTTATCTTGGTTTCATTTATCCAAATAATTTTGTTTCAGGGCATGTTTTTTTTTTTCCCCCTAACCAAATCTAATCGGGCCTTCTCTTATCAGACAGTGGTTTGTATCTTAAGAYAATCCCACTGTATTTACATTCATGAAAGTGTCTTTTGATTGTAGTCGTCAACTATGATGCACTGACCTCCTTGAAAGTGCTCTTGATTTCACCACATGTTGTGATGTGTCTTTTTGTTAAGTCTGCAATCATCCATTTTAGGTGTAGTTATTTGTAGTCTTCTAGTCCTTTTTCAAGTTGCTGAGCTTGCCTTTTTTTATTAAGATTGATTGATAGGTTCTGCTATCTCTCTACTAGGTGTGTTAATAGTAGCATAGTTTCTCAAACAAACGTTTTCATGTTGTTACAGCCTATGAAAGTTGTCGGAGTTAAGGCTCATACTGAGAATGAAAAAGGACAAGTATTACTTGATGTCTACATCAGGTGAGTCTAAATGNTTTTTTGTAAGAATATTTTGATGGTTGTTTTGTAATAATCAATAATTATGTATATGTATCTGGCTGCAGTGAATGAGGTGAGTTCTAAGTTAGAGTTCACGCAAAAAAATAAAAGTTTTTATATCACAAAGAAAGTCAGCCGTGACGGTGCCTTAAACTCGTACCGAAAAGTGACTAATAACTTATTGACTGCCATCACATTGACTGTGATATTGCGATACTTTTTTCCAGCGTCCAGGGCTTTTTTGAATTTCCCCAATTCTAAAATTGTTATAATGTTCTTGGTATTTCCCCTTTAACGTCATGCGCCCTTTGTGCCCACCTTATAGCACAGGTGCTTGGGTCCAATCATTGTTGCTTGCAACCATTTACTTTATACAAATTATAATTTCTTTCTTTCTTTCTTTCTTTCTTTCTTTCTTTCTTTCTTAACTGTGATCAAGAATTGGTCATGAAGATTGTTTACCAACTTTAATGAAAATAAATACATTTTTGTTACAGGATTTTTAAATCCCACACACAAATAGACCTTTGATATGTKTATATTTAGCATTTTGCTAAGCATAACCACCCATTTGTGCTAGCATTTGTTGTGGGAGTTAGACAGCTGCCCTRGGCAATAGCTATTTATAATGTTTTAATTCCAAACAGTTCCAAATTCTTGCTCAGCTAATATTTGGATATAGGCACAGTGACTGCTGGACCCTCCATCTTACTTTGGCCTCATTCTCAGATGTTAAAGTTAAATATCACAGGCAAACAAAACACTGCTTTGACCAAAAAAAAAAAAAATGTCCACTTACCAAAGTTAAATATTGTTGCCATGAACACAACCTACATAATAAACCCGTTTTTTGTTCTTGCAGAAATATAATTACGTTGTTATTACTTATATGTCTGTGTAATCGTATTTCTCACTTTTGTGCAGCTATGTGGGGAATGTAGAGATAAATGTGGAGGTGAAGAGGTATTTCTGTAAAGCAGGGGTGAAAGGAATACAGGTGAGCTTTAACTCGTCCTTTGCTCTTTGCCCAGTTTTGACACAATAAGACTGTAATTACCATAATTACTATTAATATACTATTACAACAATTCTAAACCCAGGAGTAGAGTCATTACCAGAAGTTGTAATTATTATTCCTTGATACTGTCTTCCTCAGCTCAGTGGTATGATGAGAGTGATTTTGGAGCCTTTGATCGGCAATGTGCCTATTGTAGGGGCGCTCACTATGTTTTTCATCCGTAGGCCTGTAAGTTCCTCTATAATTACTCATCCTATACTTTTCTTCTTTTCTTTGCAATCGATTTCCTAACAGGTCTGTTTAATAATAATTTTTTTTTATTATTTCTGCACTATCATACTATTATTTGTCTACTTTGATCATTTTAAAATAATTTATTCTGTTCTGCAAGGACCAAATCATACTCTTTAAAACTTCTTCTTCCAWTTTCTTCTCTTCATCAGAAGCTGGAAATCAACTGGACTGGACTAACCAATCTCTTGGACATTCCAGGACTCAAGTTAGTCAAATAGAAATAATTGATGTTGCTGGTAGCGTTTGTGTGATAGGGTGAGCTAGCAAATACATAGCAAACGAACAAATTGAGAGAAAACAGGGTAAAAAAAAAAGTAAGCAGGGATAGAAAGTGAGTAATAAATGAATGTACTTGTAAACATGTKTATATTTGTTGCGGGTGATTGAATCGCACAGTCATGATCTTTATTGCTTCTCATTCTCAGTTTGAAGTCAGACACTATGATAATGGATGCCATTGCCTCTGTTCTGGTGCTTCCTAACCGCCTCACTGTTCCACTGGTGCCGGATTTACCAGTAGCACAGCTTCGCTCTCCTTTGCCCAGGGTAACACATGCACACACAATTGCTTATACACACACCTACAGATACATGAGCTCTTGAACAGTATCTGAATGTTAATGCACAGTAATGGTTAGTGCATGAGGTAGTAGGGACCTTGTATAGGCTACTCATGTGGGGTCAGAGTCTTAATGACTTAAAATCATGCAGATATCAGCAGATCATGCTTCATTAACTGCGGGCTCTCCTGGGAATCTTGGACCTAAAATTCTCTAGAGTTTACATAAATAGAATATGAAAAACCGTCAGCAACAGTCCTGTGGTTGGAGGTCAGAGGAAAATGGCCGGGTTGATTCGACTCGCCAGGAAGGATGTTTTATCTCGTCCTCTTTACAACCATGGTGAGCAGAAAAGGATCTTAGCATGCACAAAACAATAAACATTGAGGTGAATGGACTACAGCAGCAGAAAACCACGTCAGGTTCCGCTCCTGTCCGTCAAGAACAAGAATCTGACGCTACCATGGGCACATGTTCATTGTAAGTGGATAGATAAAGATCCAGAA
>QMIH01000231.1:0-14117 GCA_003987875.1 Clarias batrachus
TCCAATATTTATGTAATTCTCAAAACTTTTGGCCACGACTGTAGTACAGTATAATATAGTACAGTACAGTTTGGTATAGTATAGCATAGCATAGTATAGTACTGTTTAGTACAGTACTGTTTATTGTAGTATTGTACAGCTAGTTTAGTACAGTACGGAATGGTAAATATAAATATTCATTTGTTAATTTTTTTTCTTTTTAGTTTTAATGTTCTGCAAAGTAACAACACTTCCACAACACAACTGTCCACTTTCACAATAATAAAGGCCTAAATTCTCTTTTAGGAATTGTGGCTTTTGACTTCTCTTTCCTTTTTTTTATCTTTTATGTCAAACACTCTGGGGTGAGACTAGCGATGTGACTTCCCTCGCATCTGAAAAGAGCAAAAGAAAAAGAGGGAGAGAGGATGGGAAAGAGAAAGAGCTCTACTGGACCTAACCAAGATTCCTTTGTGTTCTAACCTTTCCATAAATATTTCTGCTAAATTATTAAATACGCATAAAACCCACAGAAGAGAAGATGTTGTTATATGCAATGCATTTCCCCTAAATACATAGTTAAAAATGTTTTAAAATGATGTTTAACTAGGAGCTCTCATGTCGTCCAACTCTTGCTAATTTGCATAGTCAGCTTTGTGCTGTTTATCATTTTGCACTAACATGTTTGTGTAACAGTAATCACTTAACTATTGCTAAATGTAGATCCAGGTAAATTATCTGATTAAAATAAATAAAGCACATACATGTATAAAGGAGATTATTTTTCTTTTGCATTCATCCTTACCTGAATGCATCAAGTGCAGAAAACCAACCAGTCCTGAATGACCTGATTTCTATCTTTCCAGTTAAGATAGTTCCCCCCCCTCCCCCCCCTTATCTCTGCACACAACAGACTGAGCTGTTTACACATTGTTCACTCCAAGGTGTGGCACTGCTGTCTCAAACCTCAGACATCAGACATTTTGATAAGAAAGTTAGTTTTTTCCAAAATAGATAAATAACAAAACAACACATGCAAATGTGTCATTGACCAAACGTAGAGAGTGATTGATTACCATCCTGGGGAATCTGTGGAATGAATGCACAAAATCTATACATGTACAGTAAATTTATACAGTATAATAAATTGAATTGAATATAATGCATATACTGCTTTTGTCCAACATTCAAGCGTATTCTCACATAAATTCACAAAAGGAACCTGTCGCTAGATAGAAATATTTGGATGGGAACCAAAGGGAACCTGCTGAAACATGATCATAACTGTCATTGCCAAGTATAGCGTGTAACATCACATAGGCCTTAATGAAAAGCTTCCACCAAAGCCCTAAATAAATGTGTTTGTACTAAAGCTTATACATTATTCTTTGTGGAATTATAATTAAAACCAGTACATAAACTAATTACATTTTGCAGTTGATGTAAACATGCTCTGTCACACACTGAATTTTCCATTTGAATGTCTTTAGTTTTGATTATGGTGCATGATGTAGTGGCCAGTTCATGTGTGAAAACTATTCCATATGCTCCAAAAATCACTCTTGCACAATTTGAGTCCTGGAATATCTGGGCTTCATCGATACCCTGGTAATGCAGTACATTCAGCTCGTCAGCCGCCTTCGTTTGGTTTGCCACATAATGCAGCTGAAGGAACCCCTGATCATACTGTAACACTGCCTTCTGAGAATGTACAGTGGCCACTCTGCATGATGGGAGCATTGCTTCATGTGCTTCCCTTCTTACCCTGAAACACCCTTCACTCTGGAATAGAGTCAATCTATTAACTTTCCATTGCTCCGAAGTCCGAATCTTTATGCTTGCTAGCAAACTGAGGCCAAATTCTCTGATTAGACATACAAACAATTCGTTTTCTTATGTCCACAACATTGCATTATGTTTGTGGAAATTCTCTTATTTTCACTAACTTCACCAAGTGTTTAAACCAGGGGTCTCAAACTCAGTTCCTGGAGGGCTGCAGCCCTACAGAGTTTTGTTCCAACCCTGCTCCAACATACATACCATGTAGTTTTCAAATAAGCCTTAATGACTTGTTTAGTTGGATCAGGTGTTTTTAATTATGGTTGGAACAAAACTCTGTGGGGCTGCGGCCCTCCAGGAACTGAGTTTGAGACCCCTGGTTTAAATGATCTGTGCTGTTGTGTTTTTTAATTTATGGTCTCGATTGATAATTACAGGTTTAAGAAACGTCTTAGACGGTTCTTAATCCAAATCGAAGAAAATTGAATGTTTTTGTTGCTTGATCCAAGCCTCTGTATTTATTTATTTATTTATTTATTATTGAGGGGGGGAGGGGAGCATTGTATAAATAAACTGTGTGTAAAAGTGGACTATACTGCAACCAAAAATAGAATCTATGCAAATTCTCATGAAAATATGGTTATGTATTTTTGTCTTTCCAAGAAGACAGCATCCTCTAGGCAGAGACATGGGGCTGCTACTGTAACTTCCCTGGTTTTTTTGAAAAAATAATAATTTAATGCTTTTTTTAAATATCACATAAAATATTTCAGATTCATGACATGCAGTATAGTCACAACATTTTCCCACATTTGTAGTTCTGGAAGTGGAAAACGTTCAGGTCTGCTCAAGGCATTCTACCTATACTATTGTAAATTGAGGTGCATACATGTTGTAATATTCTGCAAGATTTAATAAGATGTATTAACAGACAGCAAGAAGAACATATGCCTTAAAAAATAGTTCAAGTCTGTTTGATATGTGGAGGTGTCTGGAAACATGGTGGTGCTTCATGGCTGAGAAAAAGCAGAATCAGGTGGAAAACCTTCAAGCGCTGGATGAGTTCAGATCCCAGTGCTGATCCCAGCAATCCTCCAGGCAAAGGTATCAGTCTAATTTTCTCAGGTGTCAATATATACTGGGTGCAACATATTCTCAGGTGTGACATAATGTTTTTATGATTTCATTCCTAGAGCACAAAGTTGCCTCAGTTAGCACTAGAGCGAGAGAGCGAGAGGACGATGTGCCAGTGGATATGAAGATTTTCATCCCTTATGATTCCGCCAAACTTTGTATAACCCAAGTATGAAGATTCATTACATTCACTATCTCTGCTGAACAAGCTCGTGAACCAAAGTTCATATAACATGTTTCAACCGAAATAAAAACTTTGATTTGAACCACATGGAAGATGTATTTTAAAAAAGGTCTGATTGGATTGTGAACACACACTTTATTGTTTGAAGGCTTGTGATTCCCTTAAGCTCTTTTTTTTCCCTTTCACATGATAGTCATTATGCTTCAAGTTTCCTAGATACTGCATTTTATGTGAAATAATGTACTCAATAGGGAGCAAATAAAAAGATGAAACCTTTGCACAAAGATGATTTATGATCTGAATATTTTTTTTACACAGACTAGTCCTACATTTTACCATTTCTTTAAAAAGTTAACAATAGCTGAAATACACCTCAGATAACACACTTTTATAATTGAAATTAATTTTGCTTAACTTCTCCTCCGAACATGTTGTTTTAGTGTTTATGTAAATCTCCCAAGCTCCGCCCCAACCAGAGACCTGCAGAGCTGAGTAACAAGCAGGAGGAGGGGCTCTTCTTATATGAGGTCACATTAGGGTAAAAAATTAACTGGCTTATTTAAGCCCCATCCAATGGAGAGAGAAAAAAAACAACAACAAAAAAAATCACTTTTCTTTTAAATCTAAACACACACATTAGGGAGCCATCCAAATATCTAAAATGACTAAAAACTTAATTTTGCCTAGTAGGTCTCCTTTAACATGTGATTTTCACAGACTTAAACGAGATTTATGTTTAAAAGAGATATTCAGGAATTTCAATAGCATTGGAGAAATAAAAGTTACTCAGGCCAAACACTAATCTTTACTACTCTACCAGATAGCTGATGACATGGTGGCCATGAAGAGCAGGCACCTTGAGATGGTTCAGGAGCTGGAGGAGAACTTCCTTATTGCATCAAAAGAGAACCAGGTAACATGATGGCCCTTTAATGAGACATATATTAATATGTCTGTTTAAAGTCTGTTTAAAGTTCATTGGTTCAGACAAAACCTCTTTAATTGTAAAAAAAAAAAAAAAATTATATATATATATATGGATTTTCACAGGACACATTTATTCAACAAGCAAAATATTTTTTAAAAATTATTATATATAATATCTACCAGTGTTCATATCAAGTCATCTACATGAAAATCATCTACATATATTTCTTTTCATTCTGTTTTCCTCTTCTCATTAAAATTACAATTAATAATTAGTAATGTTTTTTTTAATGTTCACTATTCTAATAATAAAAAAAGTCTTAAAAATTTATTAAAAAATTACAGTGCAAGTACTATAAGTGGGGCTCCTTTAACAATTTCTTATACATGGAAACCAATGATTACAGCACAAATGATACAGTATACAATTAGATTTTTTTTACTCTGAATGTTAAGTCTCTATAAACTGGGCTACAAATACATGGTATTAAATATCCAATAAGATCATCATTAAAGTCTGTTGCTTTTTATTAAAGCTGAACAATGAATATTTATATTATTAATGTTTATTAAAATTGTTCTCCATTATTTAACAATCAGTGCTAAATGTAGGATTAGGGTTGATGCAGAAAACTAGTCCTTAGTGAGTCCTAATTGATTCTTAGCGAGTATGGCCTAAGACATTTTTTTTTCTATTTTTTTTTTCTTCTTTTTTTTTCTTTCATAAAATATTAGAAGCATCTTAGCCTTAACATGTGATACTGTAATTCTGTTTAAGTGCACTGGACTGCTGTGTGGTTGTAGCACACCTGTCTGTTCCTGTGTAGGAAAGAACAGTGCACACAATCAGAACCTATTACCAGAATAAGATGAATGCTCTGAAGAGGGTTTTGGACATCTACCAGGAGAAGGTGGAGAGGAGAAGTGCATTGTGGGAGGAGAAGATCAAGGTGAGTTTAAACATCTGCTATTAAATTTTCTAAAACCTGTATAATGGATAGATATTAAGATGCAACAGTCTTTCAGAGAATGTGACATTATTTATTTAGATTAGTTTTAGTTATTATATTTAGGTTTATAAACCTATATCTATCTATCTATCTATCTATCTATCTATCTATCTATCTATCTATCTATCTATCTATCTATCTATCTATCTATCTATATGAATGTAGTATATATTTCATTTCTGTCCATTTCTCCTCGGCTGTGTTTAATCTCAGAGTCTGCAGAGTGTGAATGAGAACCTGCAAGAGGAACAGAAGGCTTTACAGGAGAGAAACAGACACGACTTGGCAACCTGGCAGAGAGAAAAGGTAACACAGTGTTAAACCACACGCACCTGTGACCTTGCTCCGACCTTGTAGTCATTTTAAAGTCTAGCATAGACTGTGAAGAACCTTCTGATATAAGTGTGATTTATAGAGTTAAGAGGTCGTTTTTTTTGCTGTATGTGGAAAATCACATTAAGAATGACAATTACACGGGAAAAATAATACGAATGAAGAGTAGGTATTGTATTTGCATATATGTTAGAACCAACTTTAAAATGTAGATACTGTAGGTATAGCAAATGTAGACTCATCGTCTATACAGAGTCACAGGGGCCTATCACAGGAGACGTATTGCATGAGGCACCCTGGATGGGGTGCCAATCCATCGCAAGGCACGCACATACACACTCTCACTCACGCCCTTATTCACACACTTCAGGCAATTTGGGAATGCCAGTTAGCCTAATCTGTACTGTATGTCTTTGCACTGTGGAAGGAAACCCACCAAGCATGGGGCAAACATACAATCTCCATGCACACAGACCCCGAGGCGGGAATCGACCCCCAACCCTGGAGGTGCAAGGCAACAGTGCTAGTCACTAAGCCAGCGTGCCACCTGCAAGACAGAATGTACAGTCGTGGCCAAAAGTTTTGAGAATGACATAAATATTGGAAATTGGAAAAGTTGCTGCTTAAGTTTTTATAATAGCAATTTGCATATACTCCAGAATGTTATGAAGAGAGATCAGATGAATTGCATAGTCCTTCTTTGCCATAAAAATGAACTTAATCCCCCAAAAAACTTTCCACTGCATTTCACTGCTGTCATTAAAGGACCTGCTGAGATCATTTCAGTAATCGTCTTGTTAACTCAGGTGAGAATGTTGACGAGCACAAGGCTGGAGGTCATTATGTCAGGCTGATTGGGTTAGAATGGCAGACTTGACATGTTAAAAGGAGGGTGATGCTTGAAATCATTGTTCTTTCATTGTTAACCATGGTGACCTGCAAAGAAACGCGTGCAGCCATCATTGCGTTGCATAAAAATGGCTTCACAGGCAAGAATATTGTGGCTACCAAGATTGTACCTAAATCAACAATTTATAGGCTCATCAAGAACTTCAAGGAAAGAGGTTCAATTCTTGTTAAGTGAGGCGAAGACTTTTGGAAGATGGCCTGGTGTCAAGAAGGGCAGCAAAGAAGCCACTTCTCTCCAAAAAAAAAAACATCAGGGACAGATTGATCTTCTGCAAACAGTATTGCGAATGGACTGCTGAGGCCTGGGGCAAAGTCATATTCTCGGATGAAGCCTCTTTCCGATTGTTTGGGGCATCTGGAAAAAGGCTTGTCTAAAGAAGAAAAGCTGAGCGCTACCATCAGTCCTGTGTCATGCCAACAGTAAAGCATCCTGAGAYCATTCATGTGTGGGGTTGCTTCTCATCCAAGGGAGTGGGCTCACTCACAATTTTGGCCAAAAACACAGCCATGAATAAAGAATGGTACCAAAACACCCTCCAACAGCAACTTCTTCCAACAATCCAACAACAGTTTGGTGAAGAACAATGCATTTTCCAGAACGATGGAGCACCGTGCCATAAGGCAAAAGTGATAACTAAGTGGCTCGGGGACCAAAACGTTGAAATTTTTGTCCAAGGCCTGGAAACTCCCCAGATCTTAATCCCATTGAGAACTTGTGGTGAATCCTCAAGAGGCGAGTGGACAAACAAAAACCCACTAATTCTGACAAACTCCAAGAAGTGATTATGAAAGAATGGGTTTCTATCAGTCAGGATTTGGCCCAGAAGTTGATTGAGAGCAGCCCAGTCGAATTGCAGAGGTCCTGAAATAGAAGGGCCAACACTGCAAATACTGACTCTTTGCATAAATGTCATGTAATTGTCGATAAAAGCCTTTGAAACGTATGAAGTGCTTGTAATTATATTTCAGTACATCACAGAAACAACTGAAACAAAGATCTAAAAGCAGTTTAGCAGCAAACTTTGTGAAAACTAATATTTGTGTCATTCTGAAAAACTTTTGCCCACGACTGTACATAGTATTTCTTCTAATTACCTTCTGAAAAAGTGCTGAATGCAACCTTCTGTTGAAGATATGACAATGAATAGTGCAATAGTTCCAAATATTTCTCAGGGGTGAATAAGTTCAGGTAACACGAACAATAGCAAAATAAACAATAAACGGTGAGACACTAAAACATTTGTCATGACCTGTTGTGCATGATATCATGAGATAAGATTTTTTTTTCTTTATTTTACATAGTCTGATTGTAAGGAGGATAGGGTTAACTAGAAAGAAGCTAGAATCTTCCTCCATCTTTCAGAGCAAGATAATGGAGGTCTTCTCTTCACGTTTGGATCAGCTCCAGACCCACCAGGCGTCCAGTAAGTTGCAGTTATTTTGATCTAAAGGAGTTATAACTAGTTATAAAGTAGTTTATTGCTACTTAAGCCTTCCTTTTTATTATGTTGAACTCTGATATATAAATACCATACTTATATGAAAATAGAGTTGCTTATTTACCTGATGAAATGAAATATTTTAGCACTCCAGGAGCTGCAGATGGCGAGGACGGAGATGGGACGTGTGCAGGAAATGCTCCAGACCTCAATCGAGACTAAAGAGCCTGAAGCAAAGGAAGCAGTAAAAACCTCCTCCTGACTGTCTTTCGGTTTTCAATGATTTGCCTCTTTAGTTTTAAATATTTGATCAAAACAAATACAATGCTCAGGCAGCATGATGTCTTAGCGGTTAGCGCTGTCGCTTTGCACCTCCAGGGTCCGGGTTCGATTCCCGCCTTGGGTCTGTGTGCATGGAGTTTGCATGTTCTCCCCGTGCTTGGTGGGTTTCCTCCGGGTACTCCAGTTTCCCCCCACAATCCAAAGACATGCAGATTAGGCTTTGTGTGTGTGTGTGTGTGTGTGTGTGTGTGTGTGTGTGTGTGTGTGTGTGTGTGTGTGTGTGTGTGTGCCATGCAATTGATCGGCACCGTGACCAGGCAGGTTGTACCCTGCCTTAATTGTGCCCTAAGTCTCCTGGTATAGGCTCCAGGCCCCACACAACCCTGTATAGACGACGAGTGAGTGAATTACAATGCTCACATTTTGAAAT
Source organism: Clarias batrachus (assembly GCA_003987875.1). NCBI lineage: Eukaryota > Metazoa > Chordata > Actinopteri > Siluriformes > Clariidae > Clarias > Clarias batrachus. The sequence goes on from QMIH01000231.1 coordinate 8,407, forward strand.
GAAGTAAACGTTTTATTTTCAATGGTTTTATGATACTATAATTTCACTTTGAAAGTACAAAATTAGCCGAAAGTGCCTTGTTTCTTGTTTCTAGCGCTTAAAAACATCTCAAACCTGTAAATAATCAGTGATCTGTGCATCTTCTGTGTGTCCGTTACAATGCAGGGAGCTAGAGACTCAGGTGCACCTTTAGATGGAGCCAAAGCACGTCTGGAGATGCTGAGGGAAAGTTTGTACAAACGAGAGCGGGAGATCTCAATGCTGATCGAAGGGGGAGAAGGATTGCAGCACGGTGTGGCGCCGTCAGCCTACACTCGTCTGCTTGCTGCTGTAGTACGCCAGGTGGGGGTCAACATCAACAAAACGGCAAACACACGAGTCAGACGCTGATTAAGTTGATTTGTTTAATCATTTATTTATGCCATTATATTGTACGAGGCTACATTACATTTTAGCCTTGCATTACATGACGTCATGCTTTCATGGCACGGTTAACTGACAAGCAATCATTGGTTTAATTACAAATTGTTACATTACGGCGTCATTTTGATTGTTATTGTTGTTGATATGGTTGTTATTATATTGGGAAAGTAGTAGCAACCTGTTGGTGCAATTTATTATTAAACCACTTCGCCAGGCGCATCTTGTCTACACAGAGGTGACTGAGGCGAAAGAGAGGTTTGACCAGATGGCAGAAGACAACTGCAAAGCTGCTGAGGACGGAGACGGAGTTACTTCACTCCAGGAGGACCAAACAGATATGGGAAGCGTAGAACTGAGACCTCTAGGGTGAAGAAAAAAAAAAATTGAATCTGATGATGGAATGACAGAGTATGATATATTCATTCTTTTTGAAATGATCTTGAATGTGTCATGCGCCGTAATAGGAAGGACCAATCCGAAATCATTCAGGCGGATGAGGAGACTCAAGCCGAGGTTAAGCTGCAGAAGCATGAAATCCTACATCTAGCCCTGGAGTGCATCAAAGCAGGGGTTACGCCCACCATCGCTGGTAAACAAACCAACAATGACAAAAACAACAGCAACAAAAATGACCCAATCTACAGGATGAAGTGTCTTTGGAAATGAGTGGTGTTGCCTGTCTTTGGTTTAATGTCTATTACATTCCCAGGTCTCGTCAGCGAGGAAGATTCTGCAGCATTGGATGAGAGTGTGAAAGTATGTACACCCAAACAGTGATATAATAGTAATTACTGTAAAAGACTGACACCTGTACACCGCAACAGCACTTCTATTACTGTAAATCAGGTGTTCTTGACGTTCCCTGATACATCAGATCATCTAATTAAAGCACTGAGATAAGGAAGAGAAAGCAAATCTCAGCTTCTCTCATGTTCTGCTTATGCTCACAATGTCAACGCATAATTTACATTGTAATTGTCTCACAAACGTTATTAATGTCAAATTGAACTAACATTAAACCTTATCACAATTATTTTGAACAATATTGACTTCACAATTATTTGGCATGATATTTAGACATAGCTATTCGAGTTGCTCTGTCACATAAACATACAGCAGCACTGCCTTTATATCCACGTTGTGCCACATTCATGCTAATGTACAAGTTTTTTGCATCAAAATAAAATTGAAATACAGACAGGTTAAACACGCATGGTTAATATCGACATGTTCATTTAACTATGGGAAGCCAAAACCATGTTCAAGATTAAAATGCATTTAATTGTACAAAGGTAATATGTACAGTAAGTTGCCATCTTATTGAAAAAGGCGTGTGGTCCATTTACACATTTTCTTGTGATCATTAATCCGATTTTTGATTCTCCAGACGTTTGAGGAAAGGTTCAAAAACAGTGATGTCCTAAACTCTGAAGTTGGGAAGAGCGTGGGCCAGCAGCTGCTCCTCCTACAGGCTGAGGTGAGAATAACGGGCTAACGTGAAAATTCAGCAGTGAATACCAACAAAATACAAAAGAACAGTGTTTTCCAAAATCTGACTCGGACACCGTAAATATCAATTTAAATATGTAATAATCAATTTTCCACTGCAGGTGATAAGCAAACAGTATTTTTATGAAGGAGTTCTTAATTATCTTATGTGTTTTGTCAGATGTGTTACTAAACAATGCATTTATTGTATTAAAAGTCAATAAATAAGCCGTCATCATGCTACCAGTCCATCAAAATAAATGCATGGAGGGCTTGATGCCTGATGTTGTTTGTGACTGATGATGCACTGGCACTTGAACAAATGACTGCTGTAGGTCTGATTCATTACCCGATGCTAATTTGTTGCTCTGTGTTACTGCAGCTGAAACTGGCCAAAGAAGAAAACAAGAAAATGACCGAGCACTACTCAGCAGAGCGGACTCTCCGAAAGAAGTACTACAACATGGTGGAGGATATGAAAGGCATAGTTTTTGATATTCATATAACATGAACAAAAGGTTGTTGTCAGGAGGACATTCGACTTCAGTCATTGCGCGCTCATTACGCCTGCATGTATTCACAAACATGGAAAAGTGTAAAACAATCCAGGGTCATGAAAAGGAGTCATTTCGAAAGAAAAGTTTGTACCTCACTCACTAACTCATTCATGGTCTACACCAGGGGTCTCAAACTCAGTTCCTGGAGGGCCGCAGCCCTAMAGAGTTTTGTTCCAACCCTGCTCCAACATACATACCATGTAGTTTTCAAATAAGCCTTAATGACCTGTTTAGTTGGATCAGGTGTTTTTAATTATGGTTGGAACAAAATTCTGTGGGGCTGCGGCCCTCCAGGAACTGAGTTTGAGATCCTGTATTAATCCTGTATTCAGGGTCGCGGGGTGGCCTGGAGCCTATCCCTGGAGACTTGGGGCACGAGGCGGGGTACACCCTGGACAAGGTGCCAATCCTTCGCAGGGCGCACACACACACACACACACACACACACACACACACACTACAGGCAATTTGGGAACCCCAATTAGCCTAACCTACATGTATTTGGACTGTGGGAGGAAACCCACCAAGCACGGGGAGAACATGCAAAACTCCATGCACACAGAGACGGGAATCGAACCCGTATCCTGGAGGTGCAAGGCGCCTGTGCTAACCACTACATCACCGTGCCGCCAAGTTTATAACTGAACCTTTTTTTTTTTTTTAATACATACATCTTCACCAGAATAGAACCATGCAGTTTGTAACGTTACGTTATATACACGCATTGTTTACAGGCAAGATCCGGGTGTTCTGCCGTATAAGGCCTCAGACGCGGGCAGAGCTGGCAAGGGGCAGCACCACCATTGTGTCATGTTTGGACGATTACTCAGTGATCTTAGAAACACCACGAGGGCCTCGAGAGTTTCAGTTTGACAGGATCTTTACCACAGCGCACACACAGGACGACGTGTTCCAGGAATCCAGCAGGTAGACGAGCAAACACACAAACATACCATGTTTTTTATTATTATTATTATTATTATTATTATTATTATTATTATTATTATAATACTCAGAATGAGTAATAGATTAAGAAAGGATATTCTTTATTCTGAAACTGTATATTCTCTCTAAAGGCTAATTCAGTCAGCAGTAGATGGCTTCAATGTGTGCATCTTTGCATACGGACAGACCGGCTCTGGAAAAACGTTTACTATGTTGGGAGATAGGGAGCAGAAAAACCCTGGAATCGTCCCTAGGACTTTTACTAGGATCTTTGAAATCATCCAAGAGAATGAGACGAAATTTGAGTTCAAGGTGATCTGCAGCGTGACTTTCATAGTCTTTTTGCATCACGTAATCATGTACTGCTTTTCATGTCCTTAACAGAAAAAGGTGGTGGTGACGTAATATAACGATGCGGCATAGGGGCAAAAATAACGAAGTGACCACAAGACAATAGTCAGGGCAAGCGACAATTAATGATCCATAAGGACTAATAAGATTCTGGACACAGAACATATAGAATGGCTGTAACAAAGATGAACTTAGACTGAGAGAGTATACTAAACTAATAAAAGCAAAACAAGTAATGTAGAGCCAGACTATAGTATATAGTTAAAGAAGCCCATTTCTTATTAATCACTCATCAATGCTGAGCCATGCCTAACGCACATGGTGCAGGTTGATAAGAGTGCAGGTGAAGGCAGTAATAAATCCCAAACCTTATCTCCCAGACGATATTAACAACCCTGAAAGTGGGTGGTGGCAATGGGTCAACTGATGCTTGATTGTGAAATTGTAGCAGAACATCTGCATCAGGGTCAGTAGGACATATAGATAGAAAAGCAGGTGAAGCCACCTGGCTTTGTGCGCAGAAACACCCAGGTCAATCCACCCAGTGACATCAAACTTCAAGGGTCAGTTTGATGGATAGATGATCGATCTTCTAAGATCTGCAACAAAGTGATGGCTGTACTTTGTAGAAAACAGTTGTGGTAGGTAGCGCTGATTGATGGAGTTGAATAGAGTATGTCTACTGTGCCAGGTGATCAGATAAGTCATTGAACCCAAGAGGTAAAAATAAACATCCCCTGGGTGACCATACAGATAAATCAACATCTGTCTTCAAATACAGACTTGAGCCCTAGCATTATATCGTAATCACTAGCATTTTCTGAAGTTTTTCACACACACACAAAAAAAAAAAATCCTGGTCTTGTCTTCCACGAGACTACAAAGCACTTGTGTAAGTTTTTCTACATAATGACAGCTGTTCAATGCCTTTGATGTGAACGAGCTGCAAATGGAGGATCCCTAAGGAACTTCAAAGGCGAGGCTGCAGTTCTAAGCTTCCTGATGAAGTGATTAATAAAGTACAAAGACCACCGAAGTTGTAGCGATGTAGCTGCTCAAGCACTGTCACGTGTTCATCCAATCATAATGATAATAGCATCAAGCAATTCATAATCAGATAATGATGGGGTGGAATAGCACCAGACGTGAACCATGGATTTGCTTCTCTTATTTTCTCTTTCCTTCTTTTCGAATGTGTTGGTTTAGTTTGCATGTACCGAGAGATCTAAACTAGAAAAAAAATGTGCTTTGGAGTTGGACGTGAGCTTAGGGACCTTATTTATAATCTTCACCATCATCTCTCTTCTCGTTCTGTGCCTTGTCCAGGTCTCGGCGTCTATGCTGGAGCTGTATAACGATCGGCTACAGGATCTCTTTGTGAGCCCGGCTGAGGCGCTGTCGAAACGCATTGAGATTAAAAAGGACAGAAAGGGGCTTGTATTTGCTCAAGGCGCAGAGGCAAAGGAAGCAACTAGTGCGGGCGAGCTTTTTGCTCTCTTTGCACTTGCATCTGCCAACCGCCATATTGCAGCTACCAGTATGTTATAGTCAAAGTTGGTCCAAATGTATCATACTCTATATTTGGGACTTTTAAATTGTGACTTGGCTGTGTGGTTGACCTTACAGAGATGAATATAGAAAGCTCTCGCTCTCACCTGATCATCAGTATCATGCTGGAAAGTCGCAACCTGGCGAATGGCAGCATGACCTTTGGTAAGCTGAACCTTGTTGACCTGGCAGGAAGTGAGAGAGCAGCGAAGACAGGGGCTAAGGATGACCAGCTGAAGGTGATGATGCTATATAGATTCATATAATTTAAAGTATATACTGTATATTATCATCAATGTAAAGGGTAATGGTACCTGTTACCAGTTCCAATAAGGACCGGGGAATTTAAACAAGAATTGAACTTATGAATGGTAGAAAAAACATATATATATATATATA